>CABFWB010003922.1:50087-68827 GCA_902151455.1 Timema bartmani
TTATTTATATACAGCCTTTATTTTTTTAATAATTCATTTTATTTATAACTTTATTACAAGAAAAGGCCAGTGGGGTCCCACCTTTACCTACACATTGTTTAAAATTAAAAATTCCTGTTTTTTAGTAACTCGTGTTCGACACATTAAAAATATGGATTCACAATACTATTTTTAATTAACATTTCTAGTTATTATTTTTAGTGAGACGTAGCTTGAAAAATGCTTTCTGCCCATAGACACAAGATGGCTGGTCCAACCTGCATCAACGGGTACCTAGACTGAATGTCATGCTTATCTAGTCAGTCGGTGATGGGGAGGTCAGGTTTGAATCTTGGCCGAGTGTACCGAGTACGTAATTTCCTAAATATCTGCTCACTGCTCTTCCTCCACGACAATCTGGGCATATTTTCTGTAACTTTAGATACGGTGGAGGTAAACAAGATGGTAAGTTAATTTATTATGGTTTATCAATCACGAATGTTCAGCTCGCTTTTCCACTACAGACTAGATTTATTTATTTGTAAAATATGTATGAACACTGGAATAAAGCCAGTGATCTTCAGCTTGGAGGGCCTACTTTCTATCACATGTCCTGGATATTTTTAAATGAGGCTGGGTTTGTATTCTTGCATATCGCATTGATAGAGAAGAGTGTAAGGCACATAGTGCACAAGATGTTGAAACATTATTTTTAACTATGGTGTTCATAGTCGACACATAGTGTACAAGAAATTGAAACATTAGTTTCAATTATGATGTTCATAATCGATACATAGTGCGCAACAAGTCTAAACATATTCCTTTTAATTATGATGTTCATCGATATATAGTGCGCACAGAGCCGCTTTATCCACTAGGCCGACTAGGCATAGTGCCTAGGGCCTACCAACATTTTAGGGCCTACAAACCTTTTAAGGCCTACAATATTTCACTTGAAAAATTCATTAAAAAAAATAACAAATAAGAAACAAATGACAGATTTTAATTTAAAATATTTATTTTGATATTTAAATGACAAAAACAGTCATTTATGATATTTATGATTATAATATTTTTATAAAGCAGTTTCTAGTTATTTATTTAATCTTACTGTGTTAAGTTTTCAAATTTATATCAATTTTCTGGTGGATTAGTTGTGAACTAGCAGAAGTTTGATTATTGCCTCTAAGAGGTAGGCTTTTAAAACTTTTGATGAATCCATCTCGTGGTGTGAATTGCTTTAACACATCACTTCACTTAATACATTTTTGCGTGGAGCTTCCATGTTTGACGGACTTGATAATACCTGAAACTAGCGGAGAATTTAAGAAATCGGTTCAAACATTTAGATTATACAAATACCCCTCTCCTCTTTCCCCTTATTATTTTATTTCACCGCTTGAACTTGTGATGGCTAATGACAGCAATCCCAGCTGTGGACACCACCACCCAAACAAGATTATCAGTTTATCCCATCTCATGTTGCAGCTCTGAAGCTCGTCTGGTCAGCTCATTTTATAATTTAGTGATTCAATATTTTAGCTTCAGAGCAGTAGGTTGGCCTTACACTTTCGAGCCTTACCGGAAATCTTTTACAGATAGTGTTTTTAATATGGCTAAAAACCCTCCATCTAGTCGTATTCACAAGAGGAATAAATTTTCTAACTACGGTCGCTAGATGGAAAAAGAAGCTAACTGGAAACTAGCTATGTTTAGTATAAATTGTATATTTCCCATATATATATATGGGAAATATCCTACATTTGATAAACAATATCATTCCTTTTTTAAAGATAGCTTATTTTATTTATAAAAATTTTGTTTTAGAGAAGTCTTGAGGCAAATAACAACGTTATGACTATGGAGTTTGATTCAGTCGTGTCGCCACAGCTCGGTATATTCGTGAACCAGCGTGACATAAATCAGGAGTTAATTATTTACCCCGCTTTTATTATTTTTGATCATCTCTACGATAATAGCTTTCAGAATTAAATGTGGAAAATTGACTTTAGTGTACCCATCTGGGATTTGAACCCAGGTCTTCCACGTGATATCCAAACAAGCTCACAATTCTCTGACAGTTTATTTGTTTGTGATCGTTTTTATGTAATGGTAGGTAATCTGAATATGCTAACAGTTTTCAGCTGTCAGTCACAAGAAACCCGTGTATAGCCTTGAATCATTGGTGTGTACAACCAACACCAACCCCTTGCCCCTTCGTCAACTAAAATTCCCTTTTAATGTATCACACAACTAAGTCAGAACGATAAGGAATATTCTCTAGGAATCACTAAACTAGGGGGTTCAAACTTGGTAGTTTTGTATTAAAATGACTCAGGTACATATTTAAAATATGCGGTAGTAATTTGAGCTCAAAACAAACATAGGTCCTGCCTCCACAAAGGTCCAAGCTCAATTGGCGCTTTGGTGGCCAATGCAGGTATATTTAAGTAATTTTGTGAGGAAAAGGTTTCTAGGAGGGGGTCATTTTATCATTTTTACCCGTTGAGAAATAAATTCGGCCCATGAAGAATTTATCACATTCACGATTCGTCTTAAGCGTACTAGGTACAGTAAACATGGCAAGAACACATATCCTAAGTCAAATAAATATATCCCATTGTGTTGTGCGACGTGCCTCTTCAGCTAGCTCCACACCAATTCAATGGGATTTAATTCGCAGTTATAAGATAGATGGATAGAATGTTGTTTTTAAATTATATTTAATTATCTAATTATTAAATTATATTATCTGTTATTATTATTATTTATATAGAAATTACTGACTGGTGTAAGTAGGCCTACTTGGAAGAAAAGTAGAGAAGATTATCAAAGGTTGAGACAATGGGAGTGCCTAGATTTGGTAAAATATAGGTGAGCAAGTTCCCATCTACGAAGCTGGGAAGCATTGCAACTATTGGGGAGGGCTCCTATATTTCTAGTTCTATAGCATGAGTCAAAATATGAATTATGTGTTTAGACATAGCGTGCTACAGGTTTGTCAGGTTTGTTGTGGTTGGTATCAAAACGATGACCATTCATTCATTGTCTGAGTGTCTCTCTGGTGAGGCTAATGTATTCATCAAATTAGTAGTTGCATTTTAGCTGGTATATAAGATTTTATTTGGAGCATTCATAGTGGCCTTTTATGGGCTATTTCATTTGTGTGGGTCTGCCATTGAATGAGGTGAGACGTTAGAGAATTTTGCAGGTATTGCATCTTGGTTTGTTGGAAGGATAGGAACCTTGATGTTGTTTGTTGATATTTATGGTTGGGTTGGGAAATTCAGGGTGAACCAGAATGTTTCCAGGATCATGGGGGCGTTTGATTGTAATTCTTGGAGCACTGTTGAGAAGATTTTGTATGAGAGGTGATTAGTTTTGAATACTGTAGCCTGTGTTTAGTATAAATCAGAATTTTCTAGTCCTTCATAATACTGAGTGGTATGCGGTATGTCATCGGAATGTTGTTTTTTGATAAGCTCTTAATTGGATAGGGCTCTGTTTATTTGACTGTTGACTATGTTCTTAGGGTATCTCAGGGCTGTGAAAGCCTTGAAGAGTTGTTGACGTTGCTTGTTAAGGTATTCTTACTCAGAACATAAACGTTTGGCTCTGGTAGCTAGGCTATAGGTTAGAGAGTGTTTTACATAAAGAGGATGGTTGCTTTGGAAATGGAGGTACTGTTGATGGTTGGTAGATTTAGTTTGGACTGTATTTTCCTCATGAAGGTTCAATTACAGATCCAGGAACATGGCGGTGTTGTGAAATATCCCATGTGAATCTGAGGGTTCTGTGGTTATTTAACCTGTTCAAGAACTGTAGTAAATTAGTTTCAGAATCTGTCCAAATCATGAAGCTGTCGTCAATAAAGCTCATCCATCAGAGCGGTTGCAAGGGTATGGATTGCAAAAGGTTTATTTCTAGTTTACCCATGAAAGGCTAGCGTAGGAGGAGGCCATATTTGTACCCATTGCCGTGCCTAGGATTTGAAGGTAGTGTCTGCCCAAGAAGCAAAAATTGTTCTTTTTTAAGTATGAGGCGAGCAGATTCTACTAGAAAGGCGGTAGATGGCTTGGAATTGGGTGATCGTTTGTTCGTAAAATGTTCCATGGCAGAAATTCCTTGGGTGTGGAGTATGTTAGTGTAAAGCGAATTGACATTTATGGTTACCAAGTATGCATCAAGGGAAATTTTGTTTTTAACGTCTTATAAGTGGTTAAGAAAGTGGTTGGGTCCTTTATGTGTGAGGTAAGCTGTTGTACCAGAGGTTGGAGATGAGAGTCGACCAGCGCTGAAATACGATCGGTGTGGGTTCCGCAACAAGCGACAATGAGGCAGCCTGGTAGAGGTATTTCCTTTTTGTAAATTTTGGACATGAGATGTGTGGATGTATTACGGGCTGTGAGCACCTCTAATGATTTAGAAAAGAAACCCTGATGTGGCCCATGTACTTGAAAAAGTTCTTGATTACACTGTTGTGTTCTCTTGTAGGGCTGTGGTCCAGTTTCTTGTAAATATTTTCACCTGCAAGTTGTCGTTGTGCTTCTGTGATATAGGTGGATTTGTTAAGGATCATTGTGGTGGATCTTTTATCAGCAGGGAGGATTATAATTTCTCTGTTGTTTTTAACCCTTGATAGGACCTATCTCTCTCTCATCATTATTGAGGTTTTAGTACGTATATAAGGATTTAGGAAATGACGGCTCTGTCACTTTGGCCAAGACATAAGCAATATAATGTTAAAGTAGATGGTCTGAAGGTAATTGAGGGAGTCTTAGTTGGAGGTTGGAGTGAACTTCTTCAATGCTGCATCTGCCACCTAGTTCTGATCTTGGTTAACCTGGTTATTCTTAAAGAAGTATTTGAGACTCAAGTTCCTGGCATAAGGCATAAGAGTAAGAGATTGGTCAGATATGTTCATAGCTTGGTTGATGATGGTTGATGGTCTATTGCATGTATTGGAGGAGGACATGCAGTTGGTTTGGGTGAAGAAGGCTTGATATGAGAGGGAGTGTGAAGGCCAAAAAGGCAGGTGAGGGAGTGTTTTGTCTTCTATGAGTGGTGGTTGCTTGATGAGTGGGAGTGGGGGTGTGGGTGCAGGTAGTGGTCCCTTGATTAGTGCTTTGATACAGAGTGTGGAAAGTTTCGTCAGTCTATTCTGTATCATACTGTTCATTTTCTTCACTGAATGATTTATTATAATGTAAATTATAGGAATGAGTTTGGAAGATGAAAAAGAGATGGTTTTACAAAATTAAATAAGTTGTTGAGAATGGTGGTAGGCTAACAGGCAGTAGTGATATGTTACTTGGGATGTCAGGATTAAAGAGGTGAGATTACCTAATTGTGCTATGTTGGGTCTGATCTGTGGAGGCATCCCAGATATAGGCCAATGTATAGTGAGACCCTTTGGGGTTAGGCCTAGGTTAAGACATGTTTGTAAATATGCCACATGGCTGTTAAGATGGGCCAGCTTCTTTGAATAGATTGCTATTTGTTTGTTCTAAAAATGTTGGAAATATGGTAGCTTTGTAAATTTATGTGGAATTATAGATTAAAATAAGAGAAAAATTGACAAAACACAAGATAAGAAAGGAAAATGTACACAAAAGGAGAATAGAAACAAAATGGTGGGAGATAATGGAGGAGAGAAAACGATATTGGTATTAGAGAAAAGAAAAATGGTGCCAAACATCTATATTAAATTAAAAATTTAAAAGAGGATAGAATGGCAAAGCCTACACACCTACCAGAAAATTGTAGGCCTCAAATTTAATAGTTAATTAGTAAATAAGAATTGATTTAATATGGACTGAAACACTTTAATATTGTATTTAATCAACCATGGCTGATTGTTGCTCTAGGCCATATTCCTCGAAATGCAAAGTGTGAATAAATTATTTATTTTGGGAAAAACTTAAACAATAGAAATCTAATTAAAGCGTTAGGACTAAACATTGAAGGCTAGCTAATGATTAGTTAAATAATTAAAAAGTAAATTAATCTTTGTGTACCATAAATCCAAAGTGTTACAGAAGATTCGACTAGCTGTTCACTAACTACTGTGGATTAAAATATTCATCAGAAAACAATAGCAGAACAGAGAGGTCACATATTGATAACAAGATTTCAGCACGATCCTCTCTGTTAACTTGGCTTGAGATAAAATATAATTCAACACTTATAGCTAAACAGCTCCTTTAAATAGCGCAAAGGTTATTTTAACTAGAGACAGCTAAACAGCTTCGTAAATTGTGTTGAAACTATTTGAAATGGCTCGTTTGGTGAGAATCTAGTGTATTGAATTGTGTCTTAAGACAGCACTAATTAAAATTAATACATTGTTACAATAGCCTTAAATATCCTGATAAATCCATTCTATTATTATTAATGTGTTTAATTTATAAAAAGTTGTTCCTAATTTGTAATGCAAAGCATTATGAGCCAACATACATTTCTTCTAGCAAGTGAATTGCTGCGCCACTCATTCAGACTCTACTATACATTTTGGGTGAACTTGTGAATCGACTTTTATTCTGCTCTTTATTTTCAGATAACCTGTGAACCAAGTCTTAGTATGCTCTATATTTTCAGAGAACATGCGAATCAAGCTTTATTCTGCTCTCTATTTTCAGAGAAACTGTGAATCAAGCTTTATTCTGCTCTCTCATTTCAAAGAACCTGTGAATAAAGCTTTATTATCCTCTCTATTTTCAGAGAAACTGTGAATCAAGCTTTATTCTGCTCTCTCATTTCAAAGAACCTGTGAATAAAGCTTTATTATCCTCTGTATTTTCAATGAACCTGTGAATCAAGCTATATAAAGTTCACAATTAATAGGAATAGAGCTTTATTCTCCTCTGTATATTCAGAGAACCTGTGAATCAAGCTACATAAAGTTCGCAATAAATATGCAATACGATGCAGATCCAACCTAATTTTACCACTCCTCTGCTAGTTCAGTTCTGATTCATCCAATTACGTGGTTTAGGGATTGGGGTTGCCGGGCTTAGCAAGTATAAGATGGACCATCTCTAAATCAGCCGGATAGAGTGGGATGTATGAGGGGGCAGAGGGAGGGGGTTGGTAGGGTTTCTGGCAACTTCCGCTTTATTTATAGTCACTCGCCTTCTTGCCATTTTCGTTGTGCACATAAACATAGCCCACTATTCTCTATGTCTCTTAGGTTGATAGGTGTAGTAAACCATATCCAGCACCTCTCCCAAAATGATTAGTGCTGTAAGAGCATGTGGGACGCAACATTATTATCGGTCCAAAAAAACACTTATCTTCTCTATCGTGTGGTTGTTTATAGTAAAGATTGTTGTGAAATACTGTCGCACTTATCCAAGTTAGTAAAGTTTTAATAATATTAGCTATGATCTTTAGGGTACTACGTTAAAAATATTTTTTTGTAGAATGTAATTGGTATTTTTTTTAAATATAACAAAGAGACAATTTCACACACCTCAACACTATTATTTTGTAATCAAGTACACTAGAGTCGGGATTATCCGTGATTCGATTTTCTGGTGCTCCGTATTATCCACCGTGGTCCTCGGTGTCAACATGTGCGTATTAAAATAAACAAACCGGTACATATCCACTATTAAATATTTACTTAATTTATAATTATGTCTATTTGACGCTATATTTTCACTCGTGGTTCTTGCTTTGTGGCCGATGTTCCATTTCCAAAATATAGTACTGTATAGTAAAGAGTTAAAAAAAATCTCGTTTAATTTTTACTGTCCCCCTGAAATTATTACTGTATTTTTATTTTACATCGTAATCAGAATGTGCAGATTCTATTAAAACAAAGTTAGGTGTTCTGTGGACATTAAAAAAAAAGTAGACACACCCATGCTGAAAATTATTTACACTTGGATTCCATATTAATCAGCTTTTCCTTCATGCGGCCCGGAATTTCGCCACTTTAGAACGGATAGTCGCGAGTCTAATGCTCATAGAACAGGCGTAACCCTTTCACGAATAATAATACTTGTTAGTTCCTAGAAACCTGTCCTTTCTCCGGGCTCCACAACAATCTATTATATCCAACAAACAGTGAATGTGTTTGGTTGTGGTTTTGATATTTGTTTTCCAGAACATGAATGAGTGTCGCAAGGATAGCTGGACAGACTGATGTATCATCAACAACTGTTAGGGTCCTGGGCCCCCTTGATAGATACCCTTCTTTCCCCCTCCATTTTCGGAATGTATCAAAAATATAAATAATTTAAAAAATGCTTGTAGTTTTTAATTTTCGTACTTATAAATACTCTTATATTTGTCTGGATGCAGAGTTTCATCTGATCTGACTTGAGCAGTTTTTTACTGCTTTGGAATCATCTGATTGATCTATAGTTATGCAATGTACTAAGGTCAACCTTGGTGGTATTGGGGTAAAGTTCTCATCTCAAGACCCGATGTTCATGGATTCAAAACCAATCGGGTTCAACGGATTTTTATTGGACGATAAAAATCCTTGCACAACTTCCTTTGGAGGGGAAGTGAAGCCATCAGTCACAAGTCGATTGTGGCATGTAGGAGAATCCTGGAAGGAATGTGAGTTGGGAAAATATTTTTCTGGTAAATTGGTAGGACCTTTCGCAATTGCTCATAGAAATTGAGTTTGGAAGGCAACAGGAAGCCACCACACTTCCTGGCCTCTCATAATACAAATGACTTCTACCAGATGGTGCAGGCACCACTAACCAGAAGAAGGGTTGAATGTGTGTATTCCCAGCTCTGGATGAATATAAATCTCATCAAACCAACCCTCGGGTGGTTTACTAAGAAGAATGTATTAATATTATTCGAGAGTAAAAGTAACCAATGTTATAGCTGCACACACCTATGTTTACTATTTATCTACGAGCTCACCTTACTTTCAAATTAAAAAGTGTCTTGACCCCAGGATCTAAACTTAAAATTCTATTGTACACCTCGCTATGAACGAGTGCGGGATGTTGTAAACAGGTAGAAGGGGGTTTATTATGTCTTACAACACTAGTTAGGTTCCACCAATGACTACTCAAACAACAATATCTTAGGACTATTGCTTTATGTCTATATTTGACTCTTTTAAAATATTAACATAGGACTATTGCTTTATGTCTATATTTAACTCATTCAAAATATTAACATAGGACTATTGCTTTATTTATATATTTGACTGTTTTAAAATATTAACATAGGACTATTGCTTTACTTCTATGTTTGACTCATTTAATCATAGTCCTCACTGATGGGAACAACATTGACCCAAAGGTAATGTACACTCCCTCCCTCCTACCCCCGGTAGCTATGCTCCTGTGGTATAGTCCTCATCCTGATAATGTGGATCTTGTTTACAAAAGGTTGGGCACTACTAATATAAAAAAATGTGTTATAGTACAACAGTTATAATATAGTAGTCATAGTTCAGTAAGCATGATTCAGTAGTCATAGTATAATAGTCATGGTACAGTAGGGATAAAATAGTAGTTCAGGTACAATAGTCATAATGACAATTCAAGAAATAATTTTCTCTATAGTTGAATGTTAGTTTATACTTGAATTGCTAGACGGCAAAGGGTTTCCGAAGTAAAAATAGCCCGGTTTCTAACCAAAGATAAATTCTATATTCTAATTAGGGCTTGTTATCACTTGTAAATAACCACACTAATGATGTTATGAGTTATGTTTAATTGGTGTTAAGACCAATACAAACATTCTTTTGTATAAAATAATAATGGATTTTAATAATTATACTAAATAATTTGGAAATATTACAATACTAGGCAAACAAAGAATGTTAATATAAATATGTTGTTTCGTTACGATTCATGATGATGATAATGATGATGACGACCCGTGCATGCCCCACGTTGGGCGCCAATTTTTACGTTACCGTTATTACGTTCACACGCCCCAGGGTTGGGATACCAGTTATCTTACTACGCACTTGCTATCACATGGCCATGTGATCCCCCGATGATATACCTAGCCCACAGTAGGATTTACTTATTAGTTCTTTTCTTTTTGTTTATAATTGTTGAAATTAGTAAATTTCAATATTTATATAGGATTTATTTAGCTAATAACAATTTTAATATTTTAAATTCAACATTAAAATTACATAGTTCTTACTCGTTTAACTAACTGACGCGAAGAGCCAGGGCTATAGAGTGAGCTAGCTAAACGCAGAAGCTGCTCCATCTCCTTAAATATGACCTACCCCTTGCTTCTTGGACCCCTTGTCTTTAGTGTTAAAAACAACCAATAGTAGAGCTCTTAGCAGTGTGATGTTGTGAAGGCATGCTTCTTATTAGTTATCCTAACACTGTTTGACCAAAAAGGGGGCCAACTCATCACCACACTTTTAAATAGAACGGAAGAAGTTTTTAAACAAAGAAAAGTTTAATACGTAAAATGTTTGAATTTACTTCTTAAAATGCCTTATGGATTTGAAACTCAGTAAAATTAAAATAATTAATGAAAGTTAAATTAATAATAAAGATATAACTTGAATTTAGAATCTTGTACTGAAATTAAATCTTTCAATTTTACCTTGTCATCCATGGATGATGTATTAAAATGAAAATTTACATACAGTTCTTTAAAGTAAGATATACTTTATCCATGACTTTTCAAATAAATTATAGGGGCCCAAAACAGTACCATTACAACATACTACACTAATTGTTTTAAAACATATTCTATTTACAATAATGTAAATAATTTGTCTTATAAATTAATATCATCTTCTAAAATTTAGTTTTTAAGGCTTACTGTAGTGATTGAATTTTAATATTTATTTTTAAATCTCTTCTTTCAATTTTTGTACAATTTTAAAGACCATCAGTTATTTTAAAGAGACTGGGAATGTTAATATATACATGAGTGAACTGTGCTCATTTTTACTCATACTCTGCCCTTTGGAGAGAGGATTATTGCTATCGTTTAAAAAATCTAATTCAAGCTTTGAATAAATGTTGACACTTCATGACCCCCTAAAACCAGGAGAGTAGTTATCGCGATGTCGTCTGTATGTGTATATCTACATTATCTCAGCCTAAAGCCGAAACCGTTTTACCTATTGAGCTAAAGCTTGTTATTTAGGATTATCATAAAGTTCCCTTAAGAATTCTTTGGGATTAAATATAACTTCCAAAATAAGGGTAGTTTGCCGAAGGGCAAAAAGATAAATCACTTATTTTCTCAAAATCCCCTAAAACAATAAAATTATTGCTAAATTTTGTAACAAGCATTGTTTAACGTTACATACATAATGGCAATTTCTCATTTTTATATAAAAATAACTTTGGGGGTACTTCACCATATTATATAAGCAAACATTTGTACTTTTGATAATATCTTTGTAATTATTTGAGATACAAAAAAAAATCTCACTGTCATGTTGTAGTACTATATTAAATACATTAGTTAAAATATATTTTCATAAAACCAATAGATACTTAGCTATAAGCAAATATACATATAAAAATATATCAATTTTGGAGGTCTTTAAAATGTGAAATTGATCGTTATGCTCTTTGGTGGACAAGGATGTTCTTATCTCAATGATTCTTTGTCAGAGTATATTAGTTAATTTATGCTCTTTGAGTGTTTCTGCAACAATGTATAACATATCGTTTCATAAATCTTATTAGTTTCTAGTAAATGTCTCTTTTTAAGGTTAAAGTGATATAAAGTCTGTGCTGTGCACCGTGAAATTTAATTTAAATAATATTTCTCCATGTGGAAGTGTACATATGTTTTGTGACTGAATGTACACAAGAAGGAACTTTGGGGATTCATATGAAAGGAATACTACTTACCTAACCAGGTTATAGACATGAAGATTGTACTGGAAAGTTCGGACCACAATTTCCTCAAGGGAAACAGTGATGTTATGTTACGTACGTGGTCATGGTAGTTTGACTGAGGTATATCTATGACTTCTGAGCACTAAAGAGCTCCCACCCTCAGCAATCTAAGTCCCTACTCTTCTGTGAAAACATGACCCACCCCCACTCCTACACAGAATGCTCTTTATTTCACTTATTTAAAACATGGGATGAATACGCACTACTCGCCCAGCTTAGGGATCAAGCAGAATAAAACCAGCCATTCATTCTCATCTAAAGCGCGTTTGATAATCCTTTTGAACCAGATTAAATAGGTTTAGGGTTTAATTTCCTGATGTTCTCGTGTCTTGGCAGGTCCGGTTATGGTACTTCTCCAAGCTTCTCGAACCTGGGCCAGTATCTAAGGAGCATTTAAATCATTCAGTGTCTAGCAATTAAAGGTCTTTTGTCTGGCCTTGAATTAGCTAAAACCACTGTTCAAATTTATATTTATTTTTACTCAAGTTAATGTCTAAATTGGAATATTACTTTAACTATCACAACCATTATTTTCCTTTCAATAACGCTGCTAATTTTACTTCAATTATTTTAGTTTTTGTTTTGTAATGTAATTTTTTGAAGCCTGTGCCATTTGACAAAGAGGCCTACACATTAAATATTAATTTTGGGTCACCGCGTCTTACTACCCGTTCGGGCTACACGCCTATGTACTAGTTAAGCTAATGTGTTAAATATTATGAAGTTTTAATTTAGAGGAAGTGCACACGCATTTGCTTGGAAAAAGAGTTGGAAAACATTTAGGAAAACCACCCTCATTGCACCCAAATGGTATCAAACCACAATCTCTCCGTCTTTATCAGTCTGGTTTATTGTTAAAGTAGCGCCTTAGAGCATGAGGCCACTGAAGCGGGTCATAAAAAACAAACTAATAACATTAAATATCATCGTGGATGTTCTTTCCTCAATAAACTGACCTCTAAAATAAGTTCCTCGCGCAATATTTGACTTATTGAACTTACTAGTCCTAATTAAATCTCTTACTACAATTGGTGACCTGTTGGTCTAGGGGTAAGGTGTCGGACTTATCTGCTGAGGGTCCGGGGTTCAATCCTCGGTCCCGGTACAGCTTTATCTGATTGCCAAACCCTTCCTTCACCTCTGACAAGACGTGTATTAATCACAACTTGTGAGTGTGTGGAATGCCCAGCCTCCACCGTGGTTCGGATTCCACGTTAAACTGTAGGTCCTCCATTTCATCTCACAATCACCCTACCATTGCACATTAGCGTAAGTGCGTATAACCCGAACGGGTAGTAAGACGCNACTAATACATTACTATACCTTGGTCCGCACCAAGCATGGATATGCAAATTTGGTTTTACGTTCACATTACACTATCTGACTTAAAGTGTAAGTGTTCAGCCTGAATATTGTTGAGTGCTATAGCTTTATTATGCAATGTTATTACTATGAGTGTTCAGCCTAAATGTTGCTAAATGCTATAACTTTACTAAGCAATGTCACTACTGTAAGTGTTTAGCCTAAATGTTGGTGAATGCTATAACTGTATTATGCAATGCCCCTGCTGTAAGTGTTCAGCCTAAATGTTGCTAAATGCATATTACTTTACTAAGCAATGTCACTACTGTAAGTGCTTAGCCTAAATGTTGCAGAATGCTATAACTTTACTATGCAATGTCACTGTTGTAAGTGTTCAGTCTAGATGTTGCTGAATGCTATAACTTTACTATGCAATGTCACTGCTGTAAGTGTTCAGCCTCAATTTTGCTGAATGCTACAACTTTACTATTAAATGTCAATTCTGTAAGTGTTCAGCCTAAATGCTCCCATCTCCAAACTATCTTCTGGGGGAGATTGTATTTTTATGCTATAAAGGTTTTCAAAAATATCTAGTTTTTACATCCCCTTATCATCTTGCTCTTTACATGGCCTATCTCATGTCTCCCATAGTACAAAATTATGCTATAATACTCATTATGGTAATTTATGTCCAATCGGACGTTGTATACTTCATACAAATCTTATATTTCACTAATTTGATTTTTATCTAGGCCTAAGCAGAACCGCATGTAAATTGTATGTTTTAATATATATATATATATTTATATCCAACTCCTTGATTTTCTGTCAACACACACAGCTTTATTAGACGTAGGGACAACTAAGGATACCAAAGGAATTCTCTCTTAAATTCACATTCTTGTCCTAGAAATACTTCATAACCAATATTTACGTTAGACACACTGTACTGAGCTTAGCACAATTTATATTTTGTTAACGATAGTATGACTTTTACTGACAGTTAAAATGTTAATCAAAATTCGTTTAATTTTAATCCGATTGGCCAATATGAACTATCATTTTGATAAGTAAATCAAACTAACTCATAAGACATTATCTAATAATTAATAGATGGGTCGAATTCACTATTTCTCGAATCCCAATCTCGAATCCGAATCCTAGCAAATTTTAGAAATTTTAATGATTTACAAAGAGACCTACATTACATAATATAGGCCTAAACTGTAAATTAAGATTTAATTTGATCATGCTTTCAATTTTAACTAACACCAACCACCCCTTGTAAAATACAGGTTAAAATCCAGCCAAATTAAACAATCTAGACTCAAATTATTGTTTAAAAATTAAAATCAATCAAAATTTGAGTGTCTTTTAGTTATTTTTAAAAGTGTTTTTAGAATGAGTTAAATTTCTAAGAAAACATGTGAAATAAACAGATTAGGCCTAGTTATCCTTTGATCAACTTTAATCATAATTGAAATATTATAATTTATTTTAATAAGATAGCAAAAATAAAATTACAAACAAATATTTTTAATAAAGACTAAAATAACATGCTTAACAATTAAACATACATTGGAAATAGTGAGCTTAATAATGCCAAATTATGTTTTATTATTATTTTATTATATATCCATTATCTATCTTTGCGTAGAAAACAAGAAATATATTCGATTCTTGCGAAATTGCGAAATTTCTAAGGGACAATAATGGTATCGATAGGACCTGAAATCCCAAATATTGTTTGAAAATGATGCATATGATTGTTTGATAACAAACTGCAAGGAATTATTTCCGAATGCCAATAAAGACTTAAATTATAAAAAAATTGATCGTAATTGAGATCCTCATTTCTTCGTCAGCTTAGACTAATAAATGAATAAAAAAAAGTGGAACTGGAACGGATGACATACCGGGATGTACATTAGGGTACTTTGGACCTCCTGGGTATTGATTTAGACCAAGAATAAGTATGTAGAGCGGTTTCATCTGTAGACAGCAACGAGGATATAATTTATTATGGCATGAATGTTTCTGAGATTATTTTGCCAAGAATCTGAGGAAAAATTATACAACTGTATATTAAGTCTTCAAAATTTCTACCAGTCACCAAAATCTCAGTGTTGCCACAAATATTGTTTGAAAATGATGCATATGATTGTTTGATAACAAACTGCAAGGAATTATTTCCGAATGCCAATAAAGACTTCATTATAAAAAAATTGATCGTAATTGAGATCTTCATTTCTTCGTCAGCTTAGACTAATAAATGAATAAAAAAAGTGGAACTGGAGCGGATGACATACCGGGATGTACATTAGGGTACTTTGGACCTCCTGGGTATTGTTTTAGACCAAAAATAAGTATATAAAGCGGTTTCATCTGTAGACAGTAACGAGGATATAATTTATTATGGCATGAATGTTTCTGAGATTATTTTGCCAAGAATCTGAGGAAAAATTATACAACTGTGTATTAAGTCTTCAAAATTTCTACCAGTCACCAAAATCTCAGTGTTGCCACTAGACGTTCTTCTGAACTAACTGCATCTCTAATAAAATTGTTATCTTTTTCATTCAGAGGTTTTACAAACTTCAACAAATCTTCAACTGTATCATAATCCATTCTTAAATAATTTACAAAATCAGGAGTCTTACATGATTGTATGGATGGTAATAAACGTAAACGAGCATAGTGCTCCCTTTTTCCTATTCCTTTGTCCATACACTTTTTTACTTTATTTTCAGAGAAAATAATGACTGCACCGATTATTAGAACAATTTAAGCATTTTTGGATAAAGGAACCATGGTAGCAGTTGACAAATATGGTTCACAGCGTGAGGCAAACTATTGAGTGTTCGGGTAATGTATGGGGAGTGTTTGATGGGTCCGTTGTCAAGTCATGGCTAACGAGTCGGTTCCAGGTTCGTCTAATGAATGTCCCGCTTCCAGGTGATTCTTCCTCTCCCTCTCTCACTGTAGATGTGAGTACATTTAATCAAAACGCTACCTTTCTCATCCCCACTTCATAAATGTGAACTTAAGGGTAGCCGCACAGAAATATTCTGGTTGGAAAAAACTTATAGAAAATTCATATGTTGTTACTGTCAGGTTTGATAACATTTTACTATAATATATGTGTTATTTTGTAGTTATTTATGTTATTTTAGCGGGCTAACCAGTTCTTGCCCGTACAAACTAAATCAGCTTCAGAATAACATTTCATGAAATATATACATATGGATTTCTAAATATATATATTTTAATGTATAACACTATTCGTTACATACCACGCCTTGAAAACATCGCTGAACAAGAACGGCTCCAGCGGAAGAGTTATACACACTCGCCTCCATTTGACTCTGTACTTGACTCTTCCGAACTGAGTGGAGTTCTGCGAGGCTCGTGAGCGCGTGGGCGCCTTGGCTTGGTGCCTATGTGCAGTTTTCAACGTCGAGGGGTATGTATATCCACCCCTCCTTTCCCGTGGTTCATTTGTCCAGCCACTATAAAACGCCTCGACCCGCTGGGATCGAGACAGTTCAATTCTAATAGTCAACGACCGACGTCTCTCCGATCAACAGAAGTTCATGACATAGAGGTATCGATGATGGTGCCGTTGGGACTCACCGGACAGGCGGAAATGGCACAGTTTGAACTTCTAACTAGAAGCGAGTAGGAGTCTTGGAGCTAGAATGTGATATTATTCTTACAAAATGAGTGTCTGTAGCTCTTGAGTTTGTAAAATACGTTATTAGGTTAGCTTTTTATTGACTATGTCATGTTGAATGTATCATGAGTGATCTCCCGCAATCACTTGTTTTTCTGATTGGTGCTTAAGACCAGCGGTTTAGTTGGGGTGTATCTCACTCCTTGGCCTGCAAGAGCATGTTGTGGTCAGCAAGAGCCTACAGGTGGGAAAGGGGGTATTTAGGTGGTTCCAGACCTGATGTGTATACCTAGTTAGGTATTGGTTAGCTTTTCTAGCGTAGCCTTGGCGCCTCACGTATAGTTGTTCACCGGTTTGCGGTGCGCAACTTGTGGGATTTGTTCCTGCCCTTCTGGCATGGACCGCATCCTATGTTTTGCTTATTTTTAGTTGCTCACCGGTTTGCGGTGCACAACCTGTGGGTCTTGTTCCTGCCCTTCTCGCGTGGCTCAAGTCTTGTTAGACGTTCATGGAGCAGCTTAAATACTCTTGATTGATTATAGCCGATGTGTGGTTATTGGCTCGCACCCAGGTTGATTGTGGTTTTTCTCACGATTCCTGGTTATACTAATTGATAACTCGCCAGCCTTTGTTAAGTTGAGGCCTAGAACCCTGAATGGCAACTTTCCCCTAGATGTTCACCCACCATATTTATGGCTGGAACAGATAGTCTATTCTATGAAACTACTGTAACTATGCTTAATTTGGTCAAACTAGCTTCACTAGCTGTTAGCTCTTAAAATAGGCTTGTTTCTATTAGATGTTGAGCAGATTTTGCCTCTGCCCTGCCCACCTGACATATCCTATAAGACATATGTTGCAACAAATTGACTATCACTATTGTGGTGTGTAGAAAGTCCGTACCTCCCGTTGGGGAGTTACTCAAAATAGCATCACAGTGGTATTTTTTCCTAGGAAGTATTACAACACTCTTTTGAGAGTGGGACGAGATTATTTGTTGCGTTAGCGGGGTTTCTAACTATTGTTTTTAGCTACAGGCGCTTCACGCCCAGTTCACTCTGAGTGCATCTACATATTTGTCTAGCTGTTATGATTATTGTCTTGACCAACTCTATAGATCTGATTAATTGCTTGTTTGTTAGCTCCAATAAATTTATTTGTCAACATGCATTTCAATCTTATGCTTACAAGTGTTCACCAATTATGTCTATTTCCTCTTGTTATGTAGTCGGCGTATCTAGTGATAACTAGAGCGCCGCTAAATTATTTGTCAAAACTGACATCTGCAGATCAATATAATTTGACGTATATGAACATTTTCAGTAAATTTGTGTAAATGTCAGTGTAAATAAAAATGTTTCTTACTATCAGAATTTTAACGAAGGTAGCACTCGGTCCACATAAAAAAATACCCGCACCTGTGTTTTAGGGAATATGAAATATTACTGTGACCTATATTGTCATGTATGCGTTAATTAGTATGAACTAACATGTTTATAACGTTCAAATTTACTTGTGGATCATAACATAATTTCATTGATATAATACACATATTAAGCTTTCTTTGTTGCTGTCACTTGGCTTTTCAGGTAATATTGTTTATATTTCATAACTCATCCTTAAATTAGTTTAACACACTATTATCAAAAAGTGTAACATATGTTTTCAATACTTTTGTTATTTACAAGTTATACCATTTAACCCTCCTTTCCACACGACCAGAAATTACCGGTACTGAAACTTTATGCGGGTACCCGAGCAAACATCAAGAATAAAAGTTGCTGTATCACAAACACAACACGTGACCATCTGAGCAGAAACTTGATGACACACAAGTTGGTATCCAGAGACCACATCATGACATCAATTATATCTGCCAGTGACCAAGCAGAAAAAAGGTACTATAGAGC
>CABFWB010003923.1:0-13256 GCA_902151455.1 Timema bartmani
ATTTAATAGCATTTGAACTAAATATAAATATATTAAGGCTAAAAACACCCAAGTTTTTTTTTGAAAAATAATTTGTTTTCTGAGCTATTATTAGTTGTTTAAATTTTATTCGACCTTCGATTCGACTTCAAGAATATTCTCAAATATTCGCTTCGACTTCGCTTCGAATTGAAAAAACTGGCTTCGCACACCCCTAGCGTATGTATAACATGAAATTTGTAATAAGATAAAATACACTCTGGAAATACACTCTGGAAATATTCCAAAAAGTAAAACTAAGCCCAAGTATAAAAGTTTCAAATGACAAATTTAAAACATTTCAATATTGTAGCCAAAGTTTAATGAATACATTTTTTTTAATCTGTAATAATTTTCTGGAATTTTTAGAAGCACATAACCCAAATAGTTTAGGAACCAAATACTTATTTAAAAGTATCATAAGTGGTCTGGTATCCAAATAATTTAAAGGACAATTTATTTTGCACTTTTCTTATTAAATCCCCTAATACGAGTTTCTTTCAGTGGAACCAATAATAGTCCGATTTGAAAACTCATCTTATGCCAAAGAGATTAGCAATTTCTACTGCCATTGTTGGATATGTTTAGATTTAAGAGAATGACTATGAAGTTGTCTTTTAAATAAAAATTCAGAGCACATCGGGCTGGTTTTTTTTTCCAGCAAAAGATAGTAAAACACTGAGGGGACTATGGTTAAAGTTTTATCATTTTGGATCTTATAATTACTTTTCAAACTTGTGTCTTGATTCTTGGCTAGCTATACATATTCTGAAATCGGTTGTTCATGAATCACAGTTAGAGATTGTTAACAAAACACTGTGCTGAAAAAAAATTATGCTTGTTAAGAACTTAAAACGTTTGTGGAGCATTGGAATAGTGAACCCTTTATTAACTTACCTACCATTTTTATGTTTAAAAAACATTTACTAAATAAAAACTAGGACTATATTAATAATAAATTTGAGTTAACAAGGGTTTTTTTTTTACTCTAATAAAATTTAAAATATTGAATTAACACGATATCAATCATAGTACCTTTGACTAAAGAGTGTAGAGACCCATATGTTTCAGACTTTAGTCGGTAGTAGCTTCAAAGAAGACGAGGTATTTAGAAACTATTATTAATACTATTCAATTAAATAGAAACACTTCACCATCTAGTAATATCATAATAAATCATAACGAATGTTTCCGAAGACAGCGTAAATATACTTTAAATAATGATCTAAAAATTAATTTTTATGAAAAGGCTGTTGGCCTAAAAATTAATCTCACCAAAAGTCATTTTGTCAAAAATGAATATCGAGTATAAAAAAAACGAGGTTGAAGTTCAGCCAAATTTAGTCGACCTAAAGTTTAGGCAACACTATACAATTAAGTTTATATGTGAAAGACGAAGCTTGGGGTATGAATTATTTTAGCTACGGAAATCAGCCTTATCTGAATCGTATTCAAATAAATTGAAAAATATATGGAGATTGAACAAATAAGTATTAAAATTCAATCATGTATCGGTATGTTTAATATGATTTACGACTGCCTTTTTGGTCTAATGGTCAGAGTTCCTGGCTAAAGAACTTCAGCTTTTCTGTGAAGCAATGGGTCTGGAATGAGGTCAACTCAGCCTTGTGAGGACAAATGAGGAGCTACTTGAATGATAAAGTTGTGGTTCTGGTCTATAAAACTGAGATTAACAGCCAGAGGGCTTGTTGTGCTGACCATATGATACCTTCTATCTGCAGAAGTTGGTATTTTCTTTGCCAACAGATGGTTGCCGCTTTGTCAGTATGGCCTGATTGCAAGCTGACACCAATGAGTAAAAAAATAAAATAAATCAGTTACACATAATAAAACTTGAGAAAATAATAATTTTTTACCTGAACATATGCACTTTCGGATAATATCCCAATCTGTTCCACATGAGATGACTTCAATCTTCTGCTGCTCAAGAATATCCTTGAGCTGTTGTCTAACTTCCCGCACTTTCCTCATAGCCTTTATGTGGATGAAGTGCTCATTACACCAAGATGCAGAGTAGCTAAACACATAAACAACTATACACTTTATTGTAGTACTCACTATTACACAATAAACAGAACACAATTTTTACACAGTTATAGCTCCTATTTCTAAAAAAAAGATGAAATACTTCTTATATATCAGATTTTACAATAATGAAAATTGACAAAGATAAACTAAGCGAGTGAAAGCCCACCTAGGGAAAGAGGAAAAAATGTGGGAAGAATCCAATGCACAAATGTGACAGCTTCTTTCTTTCTTCTTTCTGCCTTATACAGTACACACCAAGATGATCATAATTCTGATACTAGACGAGAGGTGACCATGTAATCTTCAGATACACCCCATTGCAACACCCCCCTCGACATTGCATTTTCAAACAAGATTACAGCAATTACTCACTTGTTTGATTTCCACTGGTTGTAAACATTGAGATAGGTCAAGTGGTCTGACTCAGGAACTTGAAACTTTTCTCTCACCCCGTCCGCTTCCTCTTCCCTTCCTTTGGGACGGTAGAATATAGATGGTACCGAGAGCATGGATACTAAAGAACATAACAATAGCTTTAGTCATTTTAGACATACAAGTTGAAAAATATATGAGTAAATTTGCCAAACAAAGAAGCTATAAAACTCAGGTGAATGGAATCTAAAGGTACCAACAAAATGAAATGTACTACAATACTTATCATTTTATATATGAATGCACCTTGATTCTCGCAGCCTCTGTGACGTCCGATTGTAAATTTATGTTTAGACCTAATTATTGTAAGCACATCAGTAATATAGTTTGGTGTTTCTCGTGAAGCTAATGTGTATTCCTACTTGTATGTAGGTGGTGCAAGACATGTAAAGCTAGTAGCCAAATACAGAAGTGTACTTAGCCGGTATAAATAAAATATTAAGTTGAATATGTATTCACCCTTCATTTACCTCAGGTATCGCTTATAAGATAGGGCATAGTGTTGCCCGCCAAGGTAAGAATGCTAACATTTGGGTTAAACAAAGAGTACTTATCTAAGTGGTATCAAAAAACATAAATCCTGTTGAGTAACATCCCAAGAACTTGATTTGAGCCAGAAAACTACACAAATGTTAATTTCAAGCTTTGCTCAAAGAATGTTGAGATGAGTATAGAGATCTCCTTCTCCTCACAGATGTACACTGGCTTGGTTGCCCTATATTCTTAAGGCAGTTCAGGAGCCTTCTTCCAAAAATTAGAGAAATTTTAATATCACGAGGAGAAAATTAAAATGAGTTGATATGAAGATGAACAGTGGTTAATGAAATTATTATTTCTTTGTGATATCACTGTAAAACTGAATCAACTAAATATAAGCTTACAAGGAAAAATTAAATATCAATTCCAAAGAAGGAATCAAAATATTTCAAACACAGCTTAACTTTAAATGTATTGAAGAAGAGTCTAGTGCTTTGCAGAGCAATTGTATGTTTTGCACTGAAAATTATAAAAAAGGTTCATAGAGTATTCAAAACTGGAGGACGTCGGACTTTTATGACATTTGTATTCAAAGAAAAATAATAAAATAGGTGAACAAACTCACTTCAAGAATATCAGAATTAGTTGACAGCGATTCTAGTAAATTCGAAGCAAAAGTAGTGAAGATGAGCTACAACATATCCCTGAAAGTAAGAGCTACTGATAGTAATAGCAGTGTTATGAATCATTTCAGAATAATCAAAAACTTTCATTTTATTTTCAAGCATTTTTTAAATTTGCCTAATTGTGAGAATCAATATTTTCTACCATGAGCACAATAAAAACCAAACATAAAAACTGCATAACTACCGATCCTATGATTGGATGTTTGAAGATAGCAGAAACATCATAGGACTTGAAATATGACCAACTCATTATTGGACTGCAGTATAAGTGATTATAAGTGTCTGGACATAAGTGAAATTACTTACATATGAAGAATGAGTTTTATTTTTAGGGTTAAATTTGTAGCTATTTCTCTGTAATGTTTTAAATTATGTTTATAGTTTCTTGTCTATAGTAGAAACTGTTGACATTAATTTGTTTCCTTTATGTGGTTACCCTTGCCTGAATCTCAATGCTTGGTTTGATACTTTATTAGTCAACCGCCAACGTTTTCCAAAGTAAGAATTAGCTCTCAATAGTGAGTATGCTGGATGCACACCTACCTATGATGAGTATGTCAGCGGTGCAGCCCATTTGGTGAGCAACTATGAGCATCTTGCATTGTGGTGGATCCAGAGGGAACTCTGCCATCTGCCGACCCAGGGGTGTGAGGGACCCAGTGTGATCCAAGGCTCCAAGAATCCACAGCTGGTACAGTGAGTTCAAGATGTTATCCTGGAAACAAAATCATATATGGTGAAATTCCACAACCTAAACTAGGGGTAAGCGAGTACTCGAAAATTTGAGTTCGAGTCAAGTTTTAGTAGCTGTTCAAACTAGACTTGAAGATTCCTACAAGACTCGAAAAATTAGTTTTAAAGTAACGGGAGGCATTTTTAACATTTGATTTATGAGCGTAGTTTCCCAATTTCTTTTCCATGATAACGTAAATGCACTTCTTCTAAACTACTATCCTCATCAATAACTAAATTATTTAGACCAATCAGTTTTATAATCCCCCTAACTACCCTGCAGGTGATTTTGTCGGGTTGGATTGTGAGGAGTTCAAGGTGTGACAGAGAAGTTAGTTGGAAAATAGTTATTGATGTTGTTTAATATAAAAAATATGGTATGCGCATAAATAAGTATACAAGCTGTGATGTTAATCGTGAAGATGGTATAAAAATTTAATTATTCAAAATGTCATGTCAGTAATCAGCGCTTTTGTCAGTGTGTCCATGTTTGATGCCTAGGAGGTCCATGTGCCTCCTATATTCTAAGCCCACACTGATGCATTGCAGCCTTTTAACACTTCTCTAAATGTTATTCACAGTGAGAATTCATCATGACCATAAGAGTCGGAGTGACATGATAGATTAGCTTCCTTTCTTGCGTACTTACTTGCTCACTGCTTCAGTGAATGAATCTAATTAAACAGCAATAGGACATTTGCTTCCGCTTGGTTGTCATATAATCAGACTAACCTATGAGAGGCAGATCCTCAAAGTAGGAATTATTTACATATTTACACGTGCTCCTATTAAAGCTTACAGCAATGAGCTGACATACTGTGGTTGTTTTGACTACTGACAATCTAGTATTGCTTCTTCAATGTTTGCAGAATACTGCTTCTGTGGTTACAATTTGGAATACTAGTGCTTTTGGAATGTGGTAAATTAGATTAACATGCAAGAAATAAACATTTTTATTTGTAATCACATGAGCTACGCTCCTACCTGCGGTGGAGGGTCCATGAAGTGGAATTGCAGTAGATCTTGTACTCCCAGAGACTTGAGCAGTAGCACAGTGTTAGCTAGGTTGGTTCTCTGGATCTCAGGTACAGTTGTCACCAATAATTCATCCTTATACTGTCTTTCAGTGTACAGTCTAAAACAAAAAAAACAAACATTTATATATTGGAGAGATTATATTATATACAACTTGAATCATCAACCATCTTTATTATTTCTATTAAAATAAGTTGGTTTTGGTAATATGCCTCAAGTTACATAGATTGTGTTAGTTATCTAAAAAAAACTAGTTCCTTCGTTTTAATAAATAAAGAGTCTTAAGATGAAAGAGGTTCAGCACCAAACTATAGTTTTGGGTGATTTACGGTGGATTATCTCTCTTGGGCACGGATCGATTAAAGTAAGTATTTACTGAATATATTCTAATCATTTAGAACATTTTATACTTAATCATTCCCATGGCTCAGATTTTTTTCTGTAGCAAAAAAAAAGAAAATACAAACATTCAGTGGTCATTACGAGATTTTATAATACCATGACCTGCATATTTGATTGATATTAAAACAATCAAACAAGGAAATTATTGGGTTGCACTGACCTTAATCAGCCAGTGGTACTGATTGTGAACATTACACGTCAAGGGATACTGGTAGGAAGTTAGCTAATAGGACTTCCGAACTATGATGTAATATAGTCAGGAATGTACAACAGGCAGTAGTGGAGGTCACTTGTGAGAATAGCCAGGAATGTACAACAGGCAGTAGTGGAGGTCACTTGTGAGAATAGCCAGGAATGTACAACAGGGAGTAGTGGAGGTCACTTGTGAGAATAGCAAGGAAATGTACAACAGGGAGTAGTGGAGGTCACTTGTGAGAATAGCAAGGAATGTACAACAAGCAGTAGTGGTGGAGGATCATTGTCACTTCTGGACTGAGGGTTATTGGAATTAGAGGCTAAGACTGTACTTTAGGTTAACTCTGATTTTTTCATACCCCACCCACTTTCATAAGCTATCAAGACCAAGAGACTTTGACTCAAAAGGGGCTCGAAAATATATAACTAAAGGTATTTAGTTTTTTTTCCTTGGTATGCTCATTAGGTTTTGTAATGTGAAGCTTTCTCTAATCAAAGAAGTGTGACATAGCTGTTATTTTTTAGTTCATTAATGGTCATAATTTTACAAAAAATGAACTTTACACCCATCTTGGATGGTATGCAAGAATGATGCTTGAGCGAAGGTGGACCGTGAGCAGAGTCAGAAGAAGGCTGATTATTTATTTAGATGAGCTTGCGGCTATATTTTCCAGAAATGATACAATAGTGTTGAGTTGCTCATAAGGTAGGCCCCAAGCAGACTTTGACTCGACTCAGGTATAACACATGGAGTGGCACATATGCTATATATATCATGTATTG
This sequence comes from Timema bartmani, assembly GCA_902151455.1. Taxonomy (NCBI): domain Eukaryota; kingdom Metazoa; phylum Arthropoda; class Insecta; order Phasmatodea; family Timematidae; genus Timema; species Timema bartmani. The sequence goes on from CABFWB010003923.1 coordinate 6,810, forward strand.
TGTTTCTGTTTTCTTTAGGCAGGAAAATATGACTTTCCTTGGAATGTTCAGTAATACCTTGAGCAGTGCTGTGATATCATTGTGTTTGTGAGCAGTGAACTAGCAAGTTGTGTTTGAATGTAACGATTCATTAATGTCATGTTAAATAAATGCTATAGTAAACTGCTAAAATAATCTATAAAGTTAAACTAATTTAGCAACATTAGACTTCTATATTATAGATTTGTTGAATTTATAAACATAGGGACAAGTGGATAAAGGGAGTGCAAAGGAGTGTGGAGAGCAGAGGAGAGGAGTGGATGAGAGCAGAGGAAGAAAGGTGGTGGGAGAACAGAAGTAAATGTTCACTACAGAATATGCCATGGGCAAGGAACTGTGCATGATGATGATTATGATGAACATAGTCTACGAGCCTTTTAAATGGCAAGCTAAAAAAGTCATAATAATTTAGCAAAGGTATGTAAGGGATTTCTAGGATTCTTTCCAGGCTTATTATAGCCTTTTGATTCAATAATTGTTTATACATATATATAACATTATAAAAGCTCCAAATGAAAGAGCTATAAAATTGAATATAGTGATCACCTTTTGGAAACTACCTGTCGAGTTGAAAATCCTTGCTATTTTTGCCCATTCACTTTTTTTTAACATGAATACGTCTTTAAATTTGCTACCATACGGGGGCAATCCAAAAAACCTAATGATAACAAAATTGGGGGATACAGTTTGGTGTTGTAGTTTCGAATCTTTCCTCTACATCCAACATTAAATTATACCACTGGATAGCTAAAGGATCAAAGAATTCATTATGATAAGCGAGAACAGTGACGCATCGCGCGCGGTGGAGGGGGAAGCGCTGCCATTTTGAGGTTATTTTGCTGCATATCGAGATTTGCAATTAGTATAACTTTTGACTCGGAGAAGCTACGATGTTCGTTTAAGTTTTAATCGTCAGCTGTTACATAAACATATTCACGTACAACACACGGCCGTGTCCATGACACAGCCACACCCCATTTTTCTTGGTTAAAATTTCCTCAAAATGTTTTATTGTTTAGTTCCAAAAATTGGAAACTTCACAATTTATTCCAATAGGTAAAGCCACTCTTCCTTACTGAATTATATATTTTTCACTTTTTCCACAATTTTGATAGACATGTCTTCATTTTTTTTTTCCTCTGTGTTAGATTTCATCATGTGATTGCTAGCAAAACATTTTAGCAAGGTACAGCTTCACCTTTGGATACACTCGACTGTGCCTTCGTTTGAGCATCGTTTTTGCACACCTCCCTTTGATTATGTTTAATTTATTAAAAAATAAATTGTTCATGACAAAAAATAATAGCTAAATTAATAAACTCAGGGTGTCTACCATATTTTTTAAGATTAATGAAAATTATTACTTTTTATATGAAACATTATTTCTTTGGTTGGTAAAATTATGGGAAAATAAGAATCCCTTGCAACATTTTATGACAAATAAAGTTAATATTTTGAAAATAGCGTATAAGCATTCAAAACAGTTAATTGAATGCTTTACACTATTTCCGTTTTTAATTGTTTATTTATAATATTTATGGTGTATAAAATTAAAATGACCAGAGCAGGATGCTTGTGTAAAAACTAATACATCATAGTTATATATATATATATATATATATATATATATATTTTCCACAAATGACTATAGTACATTATTTCTTCTACTTTTGCTTTAGATGTTTCACTTCATTATCAATATAATTAATTATATTTATTTCTTCTTTTGCCTTTAGCTGTTTTTCTTTAAATACAGTCTTTGTACAGGAGATGGGTGTTACACAGCAGAATCACATTCCTTAAGATATATATGGTTGATTTCCAAATAATTTAATAGAAATGGAGACTGAGTTTTGAGCAACTGATGATTCTCCTTCCTTCCTTTTTGTTCCTCACCAAACACAATTAGTTAAAATGAATAGATACCTTTTTTAATCGTGCATCATGAGCTTCACCGTCTATTACATATTTAAGTCTATCGTGAAATATTCTAACCTCTGTCTCAATGTTAATAATATAGAGAAATTCAGGTGCATAAGCTTTATGACCAGAAAGGTTGTTAAGAGTTGGAAACTCTTCTAGTTCTATCACTTTAGATAAATTCAGAGTACTCAAGGCAACTTCATGAGAAAGACAAGATATTACTATTTACAGATTTCTCCTGCAAAGTTGGTTTGATGTTTAGTTACATATGTATTGCAATCAAAAAGTCAAACAAAGCAGTTGCCCTTTTTCATGCTGATATCAAATTATGTTTTATTTGATCCAATATCAACAGTCAGTTATAGACTGTAGCTATAACCAAAATGATTTGTCAGATTTTGTTCAAACTTGATATTTAGAAATTATAGGTAGTCATAATGATCTAATGAGAAGAGGTCAGCAGGGGAAGTTGTTCTATAGTTGGGTAAGAAACCTGATATGGAGAAGAGAAGTGCCTTGAAGTGTAGGGAAGTGCTGTATAAGGCATACTTTGTAAAGTATGATTTTGGTAGAAAGAAGAGTAGAAGTTAGTTACTAAATATAATAATAATAATAATAATAATAATAATAATAATAATAATAATAATAATAATAATAATAATAAATAATAATAATACTTAGCCCGCGTCTTAGTAAGCGTTCGGGTTATAAGCTTAAGTACTAATTATGCTAATGGGTTAGGAATTGGGAAGGTTTAATATAGAGTAAGTGAACCCACATTTGTGTGGAGGGAGAGTGGAAAACCATTTAGGCTAAACCATCCCCAGTTCACCAGAGCAAGATTCAAACCTCAATCTCCCCATCCTTGGCAGTCTAGCTCAACACGAATCTAGCGCGTTAGCTAACTATACCACCGAGGCAGGTAAGTTACTAAAACAATTTTAATATATTCATAAATCAAATCTTGTTATTTGCAGCTGTCACTTTTAATAGATATTATCAATACCTATAAGATAACACAAACAATGTCCATCCAAGTTTATCCTCGCTTGCAAGTTTGAAGCTATCCTGCTATCAAGAAATATGAGAATAACACAATTATGCTACCATTTTAACTTTCTGATAAATAGGCCATCCCTTTGTTCACAGTTCACAGTTCAGATGATTTCTGAATTGTCACTTCCCCTTCAACCAGATAATATAATAATTCTTTGAAAATGCATATTACTTTTTCATTATGATTAATTATCCTACTAATTTGAAATGAGTTTCTTATTTTTGATGATTTGAACTCTTGCTGTATAAAATTCAGAGAATTTCAGAGATAATTATTGTTTGGTTATGAAAATTGAATTGGAAATCCAAAAGTCTGTAGACCAGTTGAAAAGTAATTCATAATTATTTCTTTCTTTTGCCCTGGTTTTTTCCCCCCTTATAAAAGACCCCTCTCCCCTTCTGCAGAAACAAACCACAATGTTGAAATTAAACTTTGATTTGCATAGAGTACAATTATCCTTCAATTCATTCCCATTCATCTTTGGCTCTTACCACAACAAATAATTTTTGTGGAAATTATTCAACCAAAATTGTTTGAAAACAGATTTATGAGGCATATTGTAAAATATTTTTTTTTCATGCAAATGTCAGGGGGGGAAATTAACGTGCACACATTCTTCCAAACATGCGGCCACCATATATTGGCCAATATAGTGCCAACTTCTGAGGAAAGAGAGTGTCATGTGGTCAGTACAACAAAATCTCCGGCCATTAAGCTCGGTTTTCTAGACCGGAGCCGCTAGCTCCACAATTGTCCTCCCCAGGCTGAGTTGGCACTGTTACAGACCCACTGCTTCACAGAAAATCTGTTATGTGTCGGGGATCGAACCCGGGAACTCTAGATCTGAAGCCAGGAATTCCAACCACTAGATCAAAGGGGCGGTTGGTAAAGAAATAAAACTTAAGTTTATTAGAAACATACATATTTATTAACTTTTGTTGTTATTGTTGTTATTGTTAGCATACTAAACCAAAGGTCCAAGGTGTCATTTTTCAATTGTCAGAATATTATTGTGGTGTTTTACACAAACAAATATAACTAATGAGTGTTGAGGATAAAAACGTGTGTGACATGTGAACAAATGTAAATAAAATTATGACAATTTAATAACTGCCATGACCTTAATTTATAATTATGATTTTCCAATCATTTAATTATCTATAGACATCCTGAGTAGGAATTGAACGGTTGGTTGATCTACAAACAAAGGAAAGGAGGCAGTTTACTGACTAATATATATCAGCTAGCTTGCTGGGAAAAGTTTATTCTGCAACTAAACTTCAATGACCATAAAATAATGAATCATGACAATAGTTTATGTAATCTGTAAAAAAAACACATTTTGTTTTTTAATTTGGGCATTTATTTGAAGGTTGGGAGGAAGGAGGTGGAGCGGAAAAAATTTTAAGTGTCAAGGTTTGAAAACTGCACACACATTAAGCTGTTTTTGACCCTAAGTACAATGTCTTACAAGATCTAGCCCAAATTAAATTATAAAGTTAAATCGGAAATTTATTTTTGATATTACTGCCACTATATAAACATGTTAAAGATACTTAACCAAAAGTATTAATTAAATAAATTCAATTTGCATTGTTTCTGAAACAGTTGCCAAAAAATAAAAACTTAACAACGGGGGATGTATCTATTTGATGAAGTAAAAAACACATATTCTGGATTATTCACTAATAAATACTTTTTAATATGAGAGTTATTAACTACTTAAGAATAAATTATTACATTTTTAATCATTTTCAGTGTCTATTCATTATAGTGCTAGATGCTAGCTAACCTGAAGCATTGGCCTGGACCTGTTCGCCCAGCTCGCCCAGAGCGCTGGTTGGCATTGGCCTGACTGATCGGGTAAATCTGCAGCGCATCCATTCCGATGCGAGGGTTGTAAACTTTTAGCTTGCAGTAGCCAGAGTCCACCACATACATAATACCATCCACTGTGACAACAACAAAAGCTAATTACTTAATGGAAATAGACATCAACAACTTCATCCCATGTGAATGTAACAATGTTGCTTTGACTGCAAGAACTACAACTACAAGACCACCAATCTTTAGCTGAATATATAGCAATAAGTCTCCAAACATAATTGCAACCATTTTATCCTCCCTTTTAGAATGAAAGAGTATCTTTAACTGGCATTAATTGCGATCCCGTCATTATTCCCTCCGAAATGTAACAGTCTCTTTAACTGGAATTAATAATAACTCTTTGATACTTCCTTTCTGAATGTAATATTCTATATAAATTGGGTTAACTAATACACCTCCAACATCAAATGATGTCCCTTGTTTAAAACAATGAATTTGGTTTTCAGAAATTAGCATACAGATAAGTTGATCACACTTGTGGATGAGAATGTTCTCTGAGTAGTAGTTTTCTGTGATGCTGCCATGGTGGGTTAGTTTAGTCTTGGTACTGAATGGATTGGTGTATAGAGTGTACAAATATGTTACGGTTTAAGGTTTGGGCGAATTAAAAAATGGTGGGGTTGTTTGGTGTACGCCTTCTGGGCACAGTTGCTGAGAGAGGGTTAGACTTGAAGTTGTATAAACAAAGCTTGGATATTTATTCCTAGATTTAATTTGTCTTTGTGGATCAGGGTATAGTCATGGCTTTATCCAAAATACTTTTAGTGAGTGACATTAAATGCTAAGTGCAAGGAATATATTTAAAAATAGGACCTCAGATACCTCAAATTCTTAAAAAAAGAGGTTGTTTTTATTTCATATTTTAAGTTAAATTTGTTTTAGATCTCCAAAATTGGTCATTGGTGGATCAGAACCAATTGTAATTATAGAATTAACTCAACAATCAGGTCCCTGATCAGTGATTTAACACAACTAAATGTGTGATGTATAAAATGAATGGATTATAAGTAAACAGTTTATATTTAGAGACTATAAATTGTATTTTCTTTTACTCTATTAAATTTATATTTACCCTACGTTCATTTTTTTTTCCAAGATTTGGATTTGAGATTCAAAGGTAATTTGGAGATTTGAATTTGTAAAATAATGAATTCGACCGAACTTTAAATATGTGTCAACAATTATTTAACAATGCAGAGTTGCAGAGAATGTTGTTGGGTATTGTTTGTGCAAATCTAGAGTAAACTATGCATTTGGAAGTGGTGGAGCGTGTCTCGTAACTTCAACTCTTCCTGGTCTTGACGAGGATGAAGATTGGTGAGAACTTTAAAGTGAGATTCAGTTGGAGGTTGGCTGGCTGCAATGTGAAATGAAAGTGAAGAAAGAATAGAAAAAGAATTAGTGTAAGAGGGAGAAGAAACTCTCGTTCTACATATTGGGCATTAAAGACTTATAGGGTGTTCTATTTTGGTTGAGACACAAAGTATTAATTATCCCTTACCCCTTCACCTAACTACTAAACGTCTTGGGGGGGGGGGGGG
>CABFWB010003923.1:13281-30053 GCA_902151455.1 Timema bartmani
GGCTTTGGTATATTAAATTGGATTTTCATCATCTGTCCACAAAAAAACTAATCACTCTCTTCTTAAAAGGCCTATCAATTTCAGTACCTTAAAATTCACTAAACACATTTCTCTAAAACAAATTACCTATTAAATCAATTATGTCTTTTGTGAGAATAACACAATTTGCATGAAAGTTCAATTTACTCTTTTATATGATTAAGAGATTATAATGGTACATGAAAAGTTCAAAAGAAGAGTTTAAAATGGTAAAAAAGTGTAATATACTGCATAAGTTCCTTTTGGTTTTCTAACTCTGGCAGTTTACTTATTGACTTAGTGTATTATAACAGCCTCATGTTTGAGTGAGTGGTGCTTGAATCAAAAATAGCCACCAATCTGGTGACCTCTCAGACACGTTCCTAATATCATGATATATTAATTACATTTATGATAATTAAAACCAGTGTCAGTGAGCACACAGAATAAGCATCATGCTTGTCTAGCTTAGTTTATCGATGATGAGGAAGTCAGGGTATGAATTTTGGCGGAGTGTAATGAGGGGGATTTTTTCAAAATGATTTCTCAACAATCATCTACATTTCTTAAAAATTCTTCTTTTTTCTTTCCTACCCTAATAATGTAATTAAATACCAGTGGCCTGGAATGGTAGTAAAATGCAGTGTAGAGAAATTTTAAAACAGTAGGATTTGAATGTTTGTAGGGTGAAGAGAAAAAATATTGTAGCTTTGAAAAATTTAGACCTCGAGATTATGATGAATCTTTATATTTTATGTGCCCTTTAACCACAAAAAATTCTATCTGTTCTCAGAGTGCTGTTTCGATTTTGATTGAAGCCCTCAAAGAAACAATAGTTTGTTGGATCAAGAACATAATGAACAGCTTCCAGCCACTGGCTGGGTCTGTTTGGAAAATAAGCCTCTCCACCACCACCTATTTTCCTCCACATTCCTTACTCCCTTCAGACATTTGTCTCTTGGTCTTCCTCTCGGCCTCCTACCCCCTCCATATCCAACATCCTCTTGGGTATCCTTTCCCTTTCCATTCTTCTCACATGGCCATATAACCCTAGTTATGCCTTCTCTATCCTGTCCTGAACTGACTCTTCCTTTACTATTCCTCTTACTCTCTCATTTCTCATCCTGTCAAATTTTGTCACGCCAATCAGGAATCTCATTTTACTCACCTGCTTGATCTTTTACCCTGTTCCTTCATTACCCATGTTTCTGCAGCGTATGTCAATATTGGGCGATAATAGGCATTGTAGATCAGTACCTTGCACTTGTCTGGCATATCCCTGTTCCAAATCAACATTCTCACACTTCTGAAAAATGCCTCTGCTTGATGTTGGATAGTTTTTTAAAAATTACATAGAGAAGTCTTTACATACTAGTATAGTAACGATCATTTGAGGTTAGATTAATGATTAATTATTTTTGAAAACTTGATCTCAATTTACAATAGAATATTTAAGAAAACAAATAAGGTTGTGTCACACTATTAATTTCCTGAAAAGTTTGTTGCCGCCCATGACAACCCAAAATAATGACTTTTACTCTCATTACATCACCAGTTCATACTATGATGATGTAAACTGAAACCACTCTCAGCTAAGACTGTGGAAACTAGCTCGTCAATGAGACACCAAATACAGATTAGCCTACACATGAGATCATTTTAGGCTCTCATTTATTTTATTTATTAACAATCAATAACCCACTTATTAATCATCAATCTGGTAGTCTTCTACTAGGAGTCTTGGAGCTAGGGTTTATTAATTCGAATTGAGTGTTTCCAAAATCTCCCAAGTTCAAGTGTATTCATAATTTTTAAATGTTAAAATATATATTTATTTATTTTAAAATGTAAGATTTTAGAAATATATGAAAACAACGCATGTTCTTAAAATAAGAATTATACAAATTTTTATTAGGAGTCTGCAATTAATCCCATTTCGAGCTTCGAGCTGAGCGCGTCAATAAAGCTCAGGATTGAGACCAAAAGTTTTGTAAGCTTGTGATTTTTGAGCTTCCGCTTAATGTATATAAAAATCAATTTTAAAACGCAATGGTAATACAGGCTAGTTAGTTTAGATGATATCTGCAGTTTCACTTATAAATCATTTCACGAAGGCATGCCTAGCTAGCCAATAGTGGACAAATATATGACTTGAATAAAAAACTGACCCAGGCCATGGGATGGAAACAGTAATGGATGTGAAAAAATAACTTAACAAATTGGTAAAAATAATATCAAACTTCACATTAATAAAGTATTATAGCATTAAAACTATGTTCGACAGGTTAGCTAATTCAATATTGTTCAATAGTGATTCCATTTGTAATTATCATTGATTAAGTTGCATTGCAATGATAAGGCACTGAAAATAAAAATAGCTAAATAGATCACTCAATAAATGAATAATCATTATTTTTACTATTTTTACAAGGTCCCTTTTTAAAATTATAATTTCCGTAAATTAAAAATTTAACATTAAGAAGATATTATATTGATTGTTTTCCAACTTAAGATATTTACAACTTGTATTATATATGTTCAACTACAAAACTAGCATTAGTTTAGCTATAATTTAATTGAATAATTATGTTGGTTAACCTGTCTAAAATCAGTGTTAATCTACATTTCAATAAATATTTTACCAAACTTTAGCTTACCACATAAAAAAAAAGAAGCTTTTACTATTTCATATTGTCCACTAGAAATACTATTTTAACCACCTTATTTTTCATTTTAAAGTATGAACCTTACATTTATTTCACTTCAATTTTTAATGCTTATTAAAGGCATTCAAAATTTAAGTGAAATAAACTTCATGGTAAGATAGTTTCTAGTGAGAGCTTATACAATGCGCATGCACAACTGCGCAAGATGGAATGGAATTGGAACAGATGATGTGAGGTGAGATACATTTCATGATAACATAATTTCTAGCGAGAGCTCATACACAACTGCGCGAAGAGGAATGGAATTGGAACAAATGAAGAGATGATGCACGATTATTACACTAAGGACTAATAAATTAAATATGAAACATATCAAATTTCAAATTGTTTGTGATTTTTACATTTTCATTTATGGTAAATAAAGTTACGGGAGCATATTTGTGTAAATTAGCTCATTAGAACATCAATTTTATAGAAAAAAAATTCTATAAGGCTATAGGCAAATCATTATTTCTTTATGAAACTGAATTTAATAATATAATGAATGCTAAGAGATGTGTTCTCGCCCTTGGTGTTCATTTAAAATTAATTATTTCACCTGTTAAAGAAGTTTCTGCAATGTTTGTGGCCACTACACATTTTCTGAGTCCCTCGGCTGACCTTTGAAAGATCTTGGCCTGTAGATCAGAAGGTAGCTGCGAGTAGATTGGCAGAACTGACAGTTGAGGAGCATTGTCAATCTCTCCAAGTCTCTCAGCCAGAACTTCACATGTCACCTCTATGTCTTCCTGACCAGGCATGAAGATCAGTATGTCCCCTGGACATACAGATTACATTAATCCATCAGCAAGTATTTAAAAAATACAATACATGGACACAAAGTTGAGACAAAACTGTTTTGAGTTAATATTAATTCGGAATATACCCCAAACGGGTAACTAGTAAGACGTGATGCTAATTTATATACACACACAATAATAATATACAAGTTGAAATAATCACAATATCATTAATTAAATACAATTTTACTTGTTACCTCTAAAAATTATTATGTTAGTTATCAATATGCACTTAAAAAGTTAAAATAGTTTCTCTCTTAGTCCAGTCATTTCATGAAATAAAACCACTGAACCTGGGAAAAATTGCAATACAATTGATTTATTTTTGTAGCGTACTTAAGAATGTGTGTAAAGTAACATATTCAAAATCGTCAAGAATCGCTTCACGGGAAATAGGTGAGAATCCAAGATTGAAGCCGAAATGGCCCTTGCCGATTCTTTATGCATAAATAGCTTGCTTTATGAACAAGGTACAATATTTTATGGGTACCAACACTATTATATATTAATTATTACTGAGCAGCAAATATGTATTTTATGCCTGAGGACTAAAACTACTACCTCCCTCCTACCCCAACCCTAGGTCACAGACAAGGAAAGAACAGATCCACAACCACTAGGTTAAACGTGTTGCGCTCCTTTTCGAGGTTTTACTACTTCAACGTTGGGATCATTAGGTGCAGTCCCTCTCTAATGACTACAGCTCAATCAAGTGAGCATTTTTTTAAATGACTTACTTTAATCTCAAATTTACTAGAAGGCAGATACAAAATATGAGCTCCTCAAAGTTAACCAGTCGACTGGCTGCCACCGAGCAAGCTTCAGGTAGAGCCCTCTCCCATCTCTAACCCCAGCCCTCGTCCCTAAGTAACATAATCCTGCCACACAAATAAGTTTACTCTGACTGTACATTACAAAGAAAACTTGAAACACAATGGACTTTTTTTTTTTACTAAGGGACTGGCTGTCAACTGCAATTATTTGTTAAGTAGCACTGAGAAGAATTGCAGACGTTTAGAAACACCAATTTATTTAAGAAGTGGCTAGATATTTTTTAATATAGTTTTCACCAAAATGAAGGTAAAAGTTCCAACCAGTTAAAAAGTTTAAATTTTAATTCTAGGTTTTTTAATGTGTGATATCTTATATAGAATTGTATAAAACAATTCCACAAATTGTGACGCTATCAAAACATGACTTTATTTGATGGAGTAAGGCTAGATACCATACTGCGTGGCCACTAATGCAGGTCTATAATAGATATTTGATGCTTTGATGTTATGTATTTAAAATCATTAATGTATATTTTAGATAAATTAAAAATTGGTATTTTCCTGTTTTAAATTAAAATTCCCACACTCAGGTATTTAAAGTTAAAACAAAAATATAGCATGGTTTTAAATAGTTTTAAGGGTTTCTGTTATTTAAAATTACACAGTAAACACTAAAGTTAAACTATTGTATTATGTGCAAGTACATGAACGCAGGCCAGATAGTAATATAGAGATATTTCAGATAAACGGGCCGGTCAGCTATGTCTCGCGTTTGTTTGTGAATCCTGCCTTGTAATTCGACCTTGAATTGTGTTGTGAATGTGTTAATAAAAGTTAAATTAGTTCGAAATTTTAATTAATAATATAGGGCCCATACATATAAATAAAATTATGTATAGTTTATTGAAGCAATTATTCAACATATTATATACCCTACATTCCATTTAATTTAAAAGTTACAGGCTTTCTTTTATGAATTACTACGATGTAGCAGTGTGGATTATAAAATACGGCTGTAGGCTAGTCTAGTCCAATAAAGTATTGATGTCACCTTTCAATGTAAACTGATTGTAGGCTATATAAATATTATTTTGATATGTGAGATACAAAATAAACAGGTATTTCAAAATGCTTTCCTATTTAATATTCAACATAATTTGTTATAAAATGAATGGTATTTTAAATAGGAACTAACAAGTATGAAACTAGACACATACAATTTTAATGTTATTTTATCATCAAAAATTAAGATTTGTTATTTATTTGTTTTACCGTTCGATATTTTAAATATGTTGCTGGCTATCTTGCATAAAAGATGGAATGGAAATTTCACCGTAAACTCTGTAAGAATACATTAACAAAGTGTGATGCAAATATGGAGTCATGCCATGATTATCTAATATTTCATAGAGCATATCTCAATAAAGGGCATAATGACTTAAGGAATCTCAAATCCCCTACAGATATGTTCACATGCATATCCTAAAAACATTTATTGAACAATTTCCTTATGTGCAACAGAAAGAAGGTATTGTATATATAATGTTAGTAAAGCCATTGAAGAAAATGAGGATAATGTACGCTCATTGGCTTAAACAATGAAAACAACACAAACTATTTTGCACTAAGCCACCTCCTTAAAGTTAGAATCCACAATCACTTGCTGTGGACTGCAAAGGAGAGTATTTAATGTTTAGGGAAACCAACGCAGAAAATAAGCAGCAAATTACACCAATAATCTCATCTCGTTGAGTGAACTTTGGAGAGTTGAGTACTTGTGACTTTAAGCTGATTTTGATCCCAGTTAAATGTAATAGATTAACTGTGTTTTGACATATTACTATTAATCTAGACTATTGTCTCAAAAGTAATATTTGTAGCGTGTTCCATTTTGAAATGTTGAAATAGTGTAAGGATTTATAAGTAATTTTAATGTTGAATAGTTGTGATTGTTTTACAAACAAAACCAGCTGTTTGGCTTAAGCTTTAGGTTAACAACTTTGGCTTTTAAATAATAGGCTTGGATAGGAGGTATGGTTCAATAAAACACTTTAGTTGTTAAAGTGTGTAAAAACTCAAATATGTACCGGTATCTAACTCAACACTCTTCAAAAGACTATATAACTATAGTTGTGTTAAAAATATATACAATATTCAAATAATGGGACATTATGAGTGTATGGGCTCAAAAACTTACATTAAGTGGCCAATATTATATTTACTACTTTTTGCTTCTTAAATTGTAATTATTTTATTCCACAGTGTCATTGAGTCTTTAGATGAAATTAGTTTTAAGAATGTATAGAAATGTGTTTGCACCATTGGAGCGTATAAGACTATGATTTGTGCTCATCTTTATGTAAATTGACAATTTTTACTTTCTCTCGACACCTTGAAGAGAAAAGTACTGTGCTCGTAAAAAAAAAAGTCCAAATTTTGATAATTGTCAACCCCCTGAAACCGAAAAGGTGTTTTTTTAGTTGTCGTCTGCCTGTGTGTCTATGTCTAGGCCTTAAGCTGACACCATTTTACTGATGTGGCTAAAACTTAGCATATATGGTTTTTATAAGGTTCCCCCGAGGAGTTTTGGAGTTAGATATCTTACCCTCAAATTGAGGGTAGTTTACTAGAGGTAAAAAAGAGAGAAAACAAGCTATCTCGAAATCCACTGTAATGATTTTTATTATTATTATTATTATTATTATTGTTATTATTAGCACTGCGTCTTACTACCTGTTCGGGTTATACGCACTTACACTAATGTGTAATGGTAGGGTGATTGTGAGATGAAATGGAGGACCTACAGTTTAACGTGGAATCCGAACCACGGTGGTAGACCTGGCATTCCACACATTCACAAGTGTTGATTAATACACATCTTGTCAGAGGTGAAGGAAGGGTTTGGGAATCAGATAAATCTGTGCCGGGACCGAGGATTGAACCCCGGACCCCTAGCACAGAAGTCTGACACCTTACCCCTAGACCACCAGGTCACCCAATGATTTTTATTAAATCTCCTATATGGGCATTGTTTATCGCTATAAAAAAATGGCCATTCTAATCATTCCATGAACATAATTTTAAGGGTAATTTACATAGACATATATTGCTAATTATAATAATATCTTCGCAAGTATTGGAGACACAAAATAACTCATTATTGTAAGGTTGTAGTAAAATAAAAATAAAACCTTTACTTGAAATATATTTTTATAAAGCCAATAGGGGGCTGTCGATAAATTATGTAAGGTTTTTTTTCATTATTTTGAGCCACTCCTCCCCAAGATCTCCCTACGTAAGGGATTGTAAGATTTTTAGTTCCCCCCTCTCCCCTTACCGATCTGACGTAATGTTCTTATGATTTGGTAGATTATATTATGTTAGACAAAAGGATTAGTGATGTGAAATTATCATAGAAAACTTATCGCAATAAAATTATGTGTAACACATAATAAGTAAATGACAGTTTATAGCTATGTGTAGCTGTGTATGTCTATAGGCTATGCTTAAGTGCCACCTAGCATTGTTAAGTGCAACTTTTTTGACCGCGTGTCTGTAGAAGTGTTTTTTAAAATTTTGTCTCACCATAAACATTGATAAAATTCTTAGTTATGATGGATTCTGCCCACCACCACAAAAAAGTAAGAAAAAAACTGATCATCCCCACCCTAAAAAATCCTTACATAATTTATGGATGGTCCCTAGCTTCCGAGCTATTGGCAAATATTTTTTTAAATTGAGGTCTCGAAATCGGAAGTTGATTATTATGCTTTTTGATGAAAATATGTAAAATCTGTAAAATATGAATAATGAACAATAGGTTTCTTTCATGCCTCTTTGTGGAATATGATGCTCTTTTTTTCCATCATGTTTCTGCAAAAATTTCTATTATCTGGTTTCACAAATCTTACGAGTTTTAAGTAAATGTTTCCATTTTTAGACAAAGGAGAGAGAAAGTCTGTGTGGTGCACCATATCATTTATTTATTGAGGTAGGCCTAGTTATTAGCTTTAATAATATGAACACAAGTTAATATTATACAACTTACAAACTTGTTTGTAGTTTCATCTTTATTAAAACATTATTTCTCACTTAGTGGATACCAAAACTGATATCATAGAAGAATCATCTATTGAAAACATTTATCTACAGTTAATTTTTGCCAAATAGTCCATTTCAACTGCTATTTAAAATACTTTATCTAAATATTATAAGTATAAAGCACAAATTTGAGGATTTATTATGTTTTCTCTCTTATATTATTATCTTAAATATTGATTTAATAATATTAACGTGAGTGTAGATATACGGGGATGAGACATTATTGCTTAAAATTCCAAACAACAAGGCCAATTTTGCCTGTAGGGACAATAAATGAGAAGGTTAGTTTAAGGTTTTGTTAGAAGAGCTTAATGGTTTCAAACATGGAAACTTGAAATTTTTAGTAAAGGTTCCTTTTTGGCCCTAGACCAGATATAGGACCAAATTTTGTGAAATTCAACCTTTAAGAGATGGAAAAGGGGGGGGTCGAAAGTTTTAAAAATTCACTGCCTGTGCATCTTTTGAACTAGTGGACATAAAGCCTTGAATTTTTATTATTTTTATTATTATTATTATTATTAGCACTGCGTCTTACTACCCGCTCAGGTTACACGCACATAGAGACTTAACATTAAAAATTAATGTTTCTTTATAGAATTGGGTGAAAAATGTTTAGGGTTTTTTGAATTTCATCGCCTAAAGGAGTGTCAAGCGGATAAAGGGGTAATAAATTCTATGTCCCCCAATAAAGATGAAATTTGATATATGGGGGTTAATCGTGTCACAAAATACTAATATGAAATTAATTTATGTACAGCATCCACACAATGGGTCCCGAGGTGTGTTGGTGAAAAGTGTGTTCGAGACTACCAAAACTAATATAAATAAATACTTTCCAAGGTGATAGACGGTTGAAATTTTGCAGACAACCAATGAAACACTCCAAAAATTATACAGGAAGTATGAACATTTTTGTTTAATAAGTGGGACCCTGGGACATAGGGAAGGGGATATAAACCGAATAAAAACCTTTTATGTGTGCTAGAAAATTTAAACTTGACAGTCATTTAGGAGGACAACTCCAAATAACCAAATAAGTCTTAAAAATGGAAATTTCTAAATGATAGTTAGAAAAATGAGCTTAAATATTTACAAAACTAATAGAAACAATTAATTTCCAGTGTGGTAGAAAATTTAAATGTATAAGTAAAGTAAAAGAACATGTCAAATTATTATAAGTCTGTACATTTTAAATTTTAAATGGGACCCCGGGTAATAGGGAGGGAAGGGGTCAAGGGCTATAAAAATAAAAACAACTTTTAGTTGTGATAAAATATTTAAATTTGGCAAGTAGGTAGAATGACCTTTCAAAATAAGCAAATAAATCTTAATATTTGAAATTTCTAAGTGGGAGTTGAAGAAATGGTAGGGTATGGGTGCATGCTCAACATTTACAAAAACTAATACATTCAACTACTTCTCTGTGTGGTAGAAAACTTAAATTCATAGGTATAAATAAACTCTAAATAAACAAAAAAATATGAGAGTTTTAAATTTTAAATTTAAACTATGGGAAATGCGGGAGGGGGAAGCTACAGCTAGTTATCTTTTGAGATGAGGTTAAAAATTAAAATTTGAAAGACAGGTAGAAATAAAACTCCAGATAACCAAATAAATATTAGATTTTAAAATTTATCAGAGTGGGTTGAGTGGTTAAAAACTTACAAAACTATTTGAAACAACCTCTACTCAGTGTGGTATAAAACTAAAATTCTGCATATAGGCCAAGATACCACTCCAAATAAATATAACAGTCTTAAAATTTTAAAATTTATAATGGGAGTCAGGAAATAAAGGGGGGTTTATAAGAGATCTTAAGTATGGTGGAAAATCTAAATTTTGCATGCTGGTAGAGATACGGCTTCAGATAACCAAATAAGTCTTAAATTTGAGATTTTGAAGTGGGAGTTATAGAAATGGGGAGGGGGGAGGCTAACATTTTCAAAACCAGTGGATAAACTACTTCTGTGTGTGGTATAAAACTGGAATTCGTCAAGGCAAAATAGGAACCAATCAAATTACTACAAAGTCTGAACATTTTAAATTTCAAAATGAGACTACAGGAAATAGGGAAGTAGGGGGGAGGAACGGGAGGGATGGGGGTGATGGTGTGTACAAGTGGGAGGTAGAAAATTTAAATTTGTCAGAAATGTAGAGGGATAACTTCAAATAACCACAAATACATTTAAATATTAGTTATTTCTAAGGAGACAGGTGATATAGGGGGTCTCAAATTTTAAAACTAAAAGACTAAACTACTTCTCAAAGTGTTAGACAATTGACATAAGTTAGGCGAGTATAAGGACTAATCCAAAATGTATCAAGGTCTAAATTCTTAAATTTCAAAATAAAGGCTAGGAAAATAGGGAGGGATGATCACCTCAAAATGTTTCCAAAGCTATATAAATACAATTTTTGTAGAGGTAAAAACTTGAAATGTCGCCATGTAGTTTAATAATAAAACCGGTTTGAGTCACTAGACAGAGATACATTGTTTCCGTTAATTCATTTAAAAAGTTTCTCATCTAATGTCACTATCCTCATGACAGATATTCAACAACTGTTCATATCACCAAGTGAAGAAAAATTATATGTTTCTACTGAAGCGATATTTATTTATTTTGGCCAAAAATAAATTTGATTAAAAAAACTGCAAAAACATTTACTTTTTCTCACATTTCCTACACTCTTGAACAAATGGAATTTCATAATTGAAGCCCAAGAAATGGTAGTGCTTAAAATGTATGCAACCAATATATAACATTATTTACAGTGTGTTTAGGTTGAAATCTGGTAGCCACGTAAAATATCATATACGAACCAAATAAGTCTTAAAATTTCAAATTGTAACTGTGGGAGCTAAGGAGGGTTGGGTGGGGGGGTGGGACAGAGGGGTTTGGAAATGAGAGTAAATTGCCATCTTTCCAAAGAAAATATACTTTTATGCATGAAAGAAAATTTAAATTCACCAAGTTGATAACAAGACTATCCCAAATAACCATAAAAGTTAGAAAGTTTGTAATTCGAACATTTTCTGCTGGGAAATGGGGAAGGCCCCTAAAATGTCCTAAAATATAAAAACTCAATATGTTCCAAATGCGGGAACACTTTATACTAAGCATATTGCTTCATTAGAAAGAAAAAGATTGCAAAGTCTGTACCACTCTTCAAAACAAAGGTTTCGAGCACTATTTATGATGTAAGTCGAATTAAGGGTGATAACATTGAAGCGTTTCTGGCTGTCGAACTCACATCAGTTGCAGGAAAAAGTATACATTTAAAATCAATTTTAATAAAGTTTCAAAAGATGAGATAGGAGAAAAACCGGGCATCAAGGGAATGTCAAAAAGCGAGAACTGCTGAGTTTGCTGATTCAATTGAAAAGTGGTGCAAAGCGAGAAGTGCTGAGTGGTTCATTATGGTGAGTGGTCGCAGAGAGTACTTCACGTTTGACCTTCATGCAGCTGAGTGTGTCTATCATAAAACATGTAGTGGGAATTTAACAAGAGGAAGACAGAGACAGGAAATAGAACTGATTTCTCTGATACAAAAAAAAATATCTAAATTAGACCGACCAGAAAATGAAGATCAACAACTTGGTTGTTTCCTTGAGGGAAGTAATGTGTCATCTTCAATCAATCAAATAAATTTAAACCATAAATTATGTTACAATACTTGTTTAAAACAATATGGCGTCACAGCAAAAAGAACTTGACTAGCCAGTAGATCGACACATTTAGTGATAATACACGAAAGCAGCTAGATACCTAAAAGGTCAAAGAGAAAAGGCAGCTAGCGCTAGCTACAATGTTTATTTCTACCGTTTGGGAGTCTGGGTATCTGGCAAATATTGCTAGACTAAGCTAAGGCGCAGATATGATTTATTTATACCAGTATTAGTGTTGTTTATGTAAGCATTATCGGATCAGGACAGGAATATGTTTTATAGTTTTCTTTATTTTATACTTTTAGATTATGAACTCTTTTGTACCTAGAAATATTATCTTGCATAAGTACAACAAAGTCTAAGTCAAATGTGTTTAGCAACATGAAATTAGGTTATTTCACTTGACAAATAAAACTATTTAGTTTTTTATTTAGCTCAGTAATGAATAAACTAAGTTTGAACTAAGACAAATCCCTTCAAAATCATACACTTTAGTCAATAATAGATTGCATAGCTAAATTCCTTCTTGCGCATCTGTAGACCGGGTTTCCACTGAGAGTTATAGTGATTCATGGGCTGTATTTATTTGTTGAGCTCCAAAAACAGTATTTAGACCAACACGTTGATGTGCTTAGATACAGAATAGCCACATCATTACCTTCTGTGGGCTGCAGATGGACTTGTAGGGCTTGTTTTACTGCAGAATCGACATAATCCTCCACTGGGTTCTTGCTGAACATGACATCAACTGGGAATGTGCGTCCAGGAATGGTGTATGTTGGAACATTGCCAAAAAATGTGGAAAACTTGGTTGCATCCATTGTAGCAGAGGTGACTATCAACTTCAGGTCCTGACGTCGAGCCACCACCTACAATAAACAGTTATAATTGAGCTCAAACACTAGGCCAAAGTGGGATATCACAAATGTATGTAGGGCATACCACATGTATCATACTTCAGCATACTTTTGAGGTGTATTAAAATAAATATTACAGTAGTGTAGTTCTAAATCAGTGAGTGTGAACACCAACATCAAACATTCACAAACAGATGTGAACAATGGTTGAGTTGTGGGATAACCAGCATTACACATTAAAAAATAATGTTATGCAACAGTGAGCTGTGGGCTAACCAACATCACCAACCCACAAACAAATGTTTACAACAGTGGGCTAACCAACATTACCCACCTACATATAATTGTATACAACAGTGAGCTGTGGGATAATCAAAAGCACCCAACCGCAAACAGTTGTATACAACAGTGAGCTGTGGGTTAATCAAAAGCACCCAACCGCAAACAGTTGTATACAACAGTGAGCTGTGGGTTAATCAAAATCACCCACCCACAAACAGTTGTATACAACAGTGAGCTGTGGGTTAATCAAAATCACCCACCCACAAACAGTTGTATACATCAGTGTAGCCTCCTTTTGATCCCTAAGGGAAAAAGGAAGGCATACAACATTACAAATACATTTAAAAAAAAGGGGGGTGAATGCAGAATGAGCTGTTAGGACTTTGTTTTGTGAATATATTATCAATTAATATATTCCCTTATGTCAAGCCCATTCCTTTCACAAGCACGCTATAGGCCTAGTAGGAAAAGGACATAAATTTGAAAGTGTAGAAAATGAGTACTTATCAACCCTAAGGAAAGAACATTTACATAATTGAGCAAGTCAGCAAATCAGTATTTAAATATATAAATATGTTTTATTATAGCAAATAATAATATGAAATATAAAAAATATGGTAGTAATTTACATTAGTTAGTTTAAGAATTATATGAAGTTTTATGAACATTTTTATAACAACTCAGTTATGGAAAAGGAAATATTTTACAATATAAAAAGCGACTAGCTTTAATAAGCAAAGAGAACATGTCATAAGGACATTAGATAAATGTATTTACAAAAAAAGTAATAGACCAGCAGCAATGTCATACAAGAGTAATTAATCTCGCAATGACTAATGACATTAAAGTTCTTAAAAGAAGATATAATTAACATATTTACACCTATCCCTAACTTTAACTAAATAGATTCCAATAAAGATGTTGATATTTTATATCGTTAATTGTCTTTGTTCACAAGTGTAAGGTACATCAATAACAATCTAGTCAAACTAATTAACCTTTCTATTAGTCATTTTCATAACTGTCACAGCTCAAAATATTTTAATCATTACAGAACATGCTTTCCTGTTAATTTGTTTTTCAAACAATTTTCTAGTATATATAATTAATTCAACTAAAAAGTTCATTATTAATGTCATACCAATTTACCTATTACTTTTGTATAAAGATTCTTATTTGATAAGTCATACCTTTCATATAACCTTTAGAATATTTTGTGGTGAAGTTTTTAAAATTTATTAACTGTCTTTGTTAACATTTTTAAGGTATTAATAACTACAATCTAGTCAATTTATTCACAAGTCAATAAGCTTTTCAGCCAATCCTATAACTGCTATTGCTTATAATATTTTAATCATCACAGATTATTCTTTCCTTGTTTATCTGTTAATTTAATAATGCAGGAACATTATTATTGTAACAATCTTACTAATGACTTTTTAGAAGTGATGTTGAGGTCTTTCTTTAAATAAATAATCTTGCATGTTATTTTTCTTAGTTTTATCTTGATTTAATTGACCAAAATAAGCTATACATATCAATTTAAGTAAATATACACCTAAGTGTGTTCCTTATATTATGTCATATTTCTCCTTACTAAAACTATAATGAATATTACTAAAATAATCTGAGTCGGTTATTTATTGATTAAAAAGAATGGATCTGAACAAAATATTTATGTTGTGAAGAAAATGTAAAATCAATATTAAAGGTAAGTTTCTTACACAATTTGTCAGTACTAAAGAATCACAAAGATGTTGAAATACAAACCACTTTAGATAAAAACCACATTCATCCTTTATTATTATTTTTATGTCCCCCCAATTTGTAAATATGTATTTTAATATTATATTGTACTGACTTTGATAAAAAGATACATGAACTTTTATTTTATAATCCTTAGGACCCCCAAATTTAGAACAATTAAAATAATTTGTCAAACTTTTTACTCAAGAGCTTTAAGATCTCACATATCCATCACTTCAGTGGCAACTCCTCTTTGAGTGCGCAAGTGCGAGTGCGCAAGTGCAAGTGCACCGCTTATAATTTCAAACAAAATACTATTTCATTTTATTTTAATTGAATAATAACACTTCATAAAGAATCAATATATTTATTAAGATTGAAATACTTTAAAATGGCTTTACTCTTTACCATCTGAGGTTGTTGACTTAGCTAGAAAGGTTTAAAGCATCCCTTTACTATGTGACCTGGTGCACAACTCGAAAGCTAACGTGGAGCTTTGTTTTGGAATCATGAGTGTAACTAAAGTGTTGCTACCAAGTTTTAATAATTTTTAAAGTGCAATTATTCTTTCTTAGTTCTCACAAAATTAATTATTTATAAACAAGAGTTTATGTAAATAATTGTTTTTATTTTACAATCATTGTTAGTGTAATTTTCTTTATCTCAACATTAATTTTGTGCAAAAGTTTTGCAAAAAGAAAATTAGTTTGTGTATTCAAGAAGAAAAGTTAAAACTAAAACCTTTGGTAGACCCACACCAAGTATAATTCTAGAAAATAGTGACAAAAAATAAAAATCGTGAATTTACTATAAAGTTCAAAGTAGAAAATTACAAAAAAAATATGATTGTAATGTGAAAAATACATTGTTCTGTTTTCCGTGTCTTCGCTTTGGTGGGGACTTATCTTAGACAAATTTAGGCATGACTGATTTAAATCATTTAAGAGAGTGAATAAGAAAAATTAAACATTGTTGTTAAACACGAACAGTTCTTTATATTTGGCTGTACAATTTTCCATTTATTAATTTTGTACTTTTTATTTTAAGGTAGTTAATTATTGTACCTTAACTATAGCAAAGTGTTATATAATATGTACTAATGTAAAATGTTAGCCTATGTGAAATTATATGTGGACATAGATTAAATAGGTTAGGCCTATATAAAAAAGTGTACATACCATAGTTCAGAATATTAGTATTTGTGCACCATCTATTTTTTATTTGTCAGGAGCCATCACTGTGTCACATACTTGGGTCTTAAAACTAAGTGATGTATAGCCATGGACCTGGATAGCTCAGTGATAGAGCATTGGTGAGCTATGTCAACAGTCTCGCATTCAATCCCCATGCCAAAGCGTAATTTTGCAACTTATACTAAATTTAATATTTGTGAAAGGCAGGTAGTCATTGGTGTCAAAAGTTAATTTCAATTCATTATGGGGAAAAAAAGGTGTGAGCACAGAAAACTTGAAAATACTAGACTATACATGCAAAAGATACTTGTGTTTAACAAATTAAATTGATAATTTGTATTATGTCATAGCCATGAGGAATGTTTTTTTTTTTTATTTACATAGCTTTATAAGCACTGGCTTAGCAAATATGATGTAACGAATTAAATATTAAAGAGGAGTGCCAATTACTCACATAACAATGTTGCTTTAGTTAGAGAGTAAAGGGCTCAGAACGGGCTATAAAAGTTTTTTATTTGTTGACATCGGGGCTACACATTTTCATCAAATTCGTAGGCAGAGACACTGCCCAAAGCTGGACCATAGCAGACTACATATCGGGTTATTATTAGCACTTGTGCTTAGAGGACA
>CABFWB010003923.1:30331-61652 GCA_902151455.1 Timema bartmani
CCGGGGGGGGGGGGGGGGGGGGTCGCGACAGTTATCAAATCAAATGACCCCTCATTAAAAAATAAAGGTTGCCATATTTGTAAATCTTCATCCAAGGTATTGCATTTCTGTTATTTCTGGTGAAAACACAAAATCTATTATTTCTCTGACACTGCTACTGTACTTCACGTTACAAAATAAGAAAAACTCAGTTTATTTTAAAAAAACTGATTTTTTCACGATTGGATAGAGAAGAGAAACAGTATTAGAAAGAATTTAGTAACTAACCAAAGTGTTGAGTCAAATATCCATTCATCACCATCTCAGTTAAGTAGCCTTTTCTTTAGGTATTTAAAATGAACATGGAATATTTATTATTAAAGATAATTTTTATTTTTTATTTTACTACATGTTCAAGTTTTATGCAGATTTTATTATTAGTGTTATTATTATTTAAATTTCCTATGTCTGATGTAAAATATAATTTTGTAGATTTTTAACCATAGGCATGAGGTTGATATTATTTTATAGGATTGGTACATATATAAACCATTTAGAAAAATATATTAATGTAATAGATTACCATTTAACTTTGGAATTAATAACTGGAATATAGCTCCTCTTTATCTACACAAGACCTTAGTGCAGAGATTTTCCATTTAGATAGATCCTTTACTAGGTAAAGAGTTTAAGCTAACCTTTCCCTTATTTATAGCTAAGATATTTAATTTATCTATATATAAAAATTAATCCTGTTTTCAGTTTTGAATGGCCTATACAAGAAAAGCCACACAGCATTAAAAAAAGAGGGGTTGAAGTTTAATTTACAGTAAGATTTTGGTTAGTACTAATAAACAAACTGTTTAAACTATTGTTTCAGTAGAGCTATAATTTATTTTAGGTCTTTGTATAATGTAATAACCTTTCAAGAAAGATTTGACTGAAATGTTTCATGCTTGATTAGAAAAATGTTCAGTTAATGTTTTCATTTTAGTGGAATATAAAAAAATCAGCAGTAGGAATCTTTTGTTATGAACCTCAAATATATTACAAACACATTTTGATTCAAAGGTCAAAGGTTTAAATACAAGTATTTTTTGTATCATTATCTAAAAACTCTAAACACCTGAAACACTTTTAGTATTGATAAATAAAACCCCTTGAATCTCTTATTTTTGAACAAAACTAAATACCTATATAAGATAAACTTTGTGAAACAGGCTGATCATAATAATAAGTTTTATTTTATAACTAGGTAACTAGCCAATAAATTAAATCAGTATTTACTAAAAGGTAAAGAGTTGAATTAAGCAGAACTATGTAATCGGTACCTACGCCAAGTTTTCGACTCCGACTGCTCTATTTTTCCACTGTTTGACTCAAACTACTTCATAAATGGTTAATATATATTAATTAATAATAACAAATTTACGAGAGTAAAATGCCTTGATACAGATAACTTTATTGAAAGCTTCTTTGACATTTTGAATGTATATCTAAATAAATGTGTCTATTCAAATTACAAAATATTGGTCATAAAAAATAAAAAAGTATGAAATTAAAATGATATAGTTACCATATAATGTTATATTGTTATAAGATTTTATTTTGAGGCCAAAATAAGAGTCGGTACATTTTTACAGACTCCAAATTCACCCAAAATTGCTTCAGACTTCAACTCATCAGCCCTATAAATTAGTGTTTGTAAAACCTACCACTTAGCCTGAATAAAATATTAGTCAAAAGAACTAGATTCAATAACCATTATTTTTAATTTACAATTTCTGCAATAGTATGAGTATGAGTGTAAGTTCTATTTTAGGTGTTTTAATATCCTTTAAATGTTGAGCTTGGCAAATTTGTTCTATTATTTTTAGTAAGTCATTAATGATGCATTCTAATGGCTCACAATATTCAATGGACTGAACTGTTATAATTTACAATAAAGAGCTTAAACTAGTTTGCAATTTAAATAAATCATCAAATATCAATGTAAATATTCTAACCTGCATTATACTTGAGTAAAACTGACATATTTAAAGTCAAGTCCACCTTTCCTTATCAAGTCAACAAATCAATTCTCACTACATTGATTTATGATCAAGTTAAGTTAAAATGTTATCTCAGGACTTAAGTATCTTGTGTTATCTAACAATGGTCCAACTATTGTCGTTGTGATAAGACAATCACCGAAAACACACTCAAACAAACTAGTAACACAAGTTGAGCTCAGTGGATGCAGAGTCGAGAGTAGTTTAACTTTGATATGATTGGGAAGATTGGTAGCACTGGGTCCCTTCCCAATGGCTCTAGAACCTCTAAAGATCAAGGTAACTCTTCAATAAATATTAAATGTCAACACTTGGTAATTTAAAAAATGCAATACTGTAGATTAATATTACTATGAAAGGCTAGGAAAATCATATATAAAGGTTGATGAGCTGTCATCATTTCTTTGTGTTGTAGTGCAGGTTATAAATGCCTCTACTCAATATTTAGAAGTGACATAGAGATATTGTGTGTCAGTGTCAAATCAAGCTAACATTAGGAGTTATCTATGTTCAAAGAATAATATCCTGATATATTTTCAATGTTAAGGTGTAAGAAAATTTGTAATATCAAGATTTCATTATAAATGTTGCCCCCTTAGCAATATCATATATCTCCAGATACCTAAACGCTATAACATTAATTCAAGATGTTTGTTTTGGCCTAACTACTCATTTACAGATGACTCATTATTTATTCTTTCAATGTAAGATTTCCTGATAAGTAAAAAACAAAAACACACACACAGATTCACACAGGGTTATCCAAACCTCCAGGTAAAAAACTATACAGGTTGTCGGGGTGACAAAACAAGTATTTCCATGTAATGAACTTGGAGTCGGCGACACCAAATGGTGGTGCTACAAGATGTCAACGTTGGCGTCTTCATACAGACGTTCTGCTGCCAATGTGTAGCTCACCAATGAGTGGTGAATCCCCTTCCTTCGCTCTCACTATCAGCCCTTGTCAGGATCAAAAACCATATCTTTGACAAATCAACAATTCCTTATGGGTATCCGTGTTCATGAAATTCAATGCCTGTTACTAGTCATAATGTACACCATACTCCACCTGTCATATGCTGGAGATTGATAAGTTGCCTATCCTCCAGGTGCATACAACCCCAAATCTGATGTATCTTACGTAGCACCATCATTTGGCTTGCTGACCCCAAGCTCATTACATGCAAATACTAATCTAGTCACCCCCTACAACCTGTATAGTTTTTTAGCTGTAGATCTAATTTATTTATATATATATATACTTCTTGATTTGTGGATAGACAATGAATCTTTTCTTCCCTATTATAAACATAACCAAGCTATCGTCAATAATTTAAATATTTGGCTAGTTTTGTTGCTGCCAAAGTGAGACGTCAAATGTACTAAAATGAGCAGTTTTGTCACCTGGAACAAGTCTATTGGTTCAATGGTAGCTCATACAAAATGTTGGACATTATTTGATGTTACATGTCCATCACTTGTGTGTGTGGGTGTAGAACTGTCAAATATACTATTCAATTAATATCGTATTTGTATGATTATAACTCGGTGCAAGCGAGTGAGTTGTATAGAGGCCAGCTGACAATCAGAACATTTATTAAATACAGCACAACACAATTCCACTACACAATACTACACACATTTTAATATTATTTAATTTAAATTGAACACGTTCATTTGATTAAACCAGCCCCCCATTATAAAGGGGTGCTATACTCAATTACTAGTCTGATGAGGGAAAAACTTGGTAAAAGTAATAAGTCATAATTAGTAAAACTGCAATTAATGCAAAGTTTAGTATACTATTGTGGCAAATATAGCATTAAATATTACAAGAAGTGGTTTGCAATTTGTTTGAGAGGCTGATGCAATTTATTTGTAAAGTAACTGCATAACCTTTTTATCATTTAATCAAGAGAATAGGTTGTGTTAGTTTTAACTTCACATTTCTGTAATAATACAATGCACAATTACAAACTTATCAAACACTTCCTTCTAATCAAGATGGCTAAGTGAACTTAATATTGTCAACAATGTTAATAGGTGATTCATACAACAAGCTCATTATGTCAACACCTGATTCTACTGTAATGTTTCAATGTGTTCAATTCATTGTATACTCTAAATAATGGACATCATGATAAGGTTAGGCAAAGAACTTCTAAAACATATTATTCTTAACAAATTCAACAACAAACAACTGAAAACATACACTCCAGCTAAACCAACTGGCACTCTCAAAGGTGATATAGGGTAGTGAGGGATGGACAGAACATATACCACCTTCAACAACCCTTCCCAGTCAACTTCGGTGGTCTTGGGGTAAAGTTCTCACCTCAGGACCCAATGTTCCCGAGTTCAAGCTCAAAGTGGATCGACGGATGTTTATTAAGTGATAAAAGACCAGAACACAGCTTCCTTCAGAGGGGAAGTAAAGCCGTCAGCCCCATGTTGAATGTGTCATGTAAAATAACCCTGGAAGGTATGTGAAAATACCTTTCCTGGCAAAAGTGGTAAGCTCTTTCACTCCCGCTCATAGAAATTCTCATATTCTGATTTAATCAGTCAGTTCAGAGGGTGCAAGTTAAATATCTCTACTAAATAAAAATAAAATAAATAATAACCCTTCCCCAATTAACATATATATCCTTTCAACTTTAAAAAAAAAGTAATTTAAGAGGAAAGTTCATGTATTTATACAAATATCAGGTTTTGTGGCAGTTATAAAGGAAAGTTCATGGAGGCCCCCTACCTATACCTATATATAGCAGGTTAAGTGGCAGGTCTAAAGAAAAGTAAATGTATCCATAAAAATAGCAGGTTATGTGACAGGTCTAAAGGAGAGTTCATATATTTATACAAAAATAAGGTTATGTGGCAGGTCTACAGGATGTCATGTATGGACTGATTTTTGAAGAAATGGACACCTGAAAGGCCTTTTTACTACCAAAATTCTACTATATAGTACAATAAAGTGGTAGAAAAAGGCTTTTAAGATGTCAATTCCTACAAAAATTCATTATATTTCTAAACTACTAGAGGATTATGAGGTGGGTCATGTATCGTTACCAATATAGGTTCATGTGATAGCTCTAAGAGTTCTGTGTATGCATACTAATAAACATGCAACATGCAAATAGAGTGGAATATGATCATGTGAAGAATTTATTATTTAGAAGATCAAAAGGTGTTACGTTCATGTAAAAAGATAGTAGATAGAAGCAGGTATAAACTATGTCATACATCTGGTTTTTTACTATTTTTATAGCAAGTATTGCCATCAATTTATGTTATTGATAGTGTGTCCAAGCCAAACAGTTAGTGTTCTGTAATGTGATGTCAACTTGTTTTGTTGAGGTATTCGAAGATCAGCCAGTTCCAAGCAGATAAGCAGTATCAAGTTTGGCACCATGACAGTGTCCAAGTGGCTCTGTCAGGAAGAAGAGTCTGTGTTCTGTAATGTGATGGAGTCTGGGGATATCGTAGAAACAGAATTAAGTGATGAACATCAATTTGGTATTGGACTCAGAGTAGGGAGTACAGGTATATCCATTATTATTCAAACAATGACTAGATCTTTCTCTATCCTTGACTCTGGAGTACAGAGGTATTCATTATTATACTAATCACGACTAAATGTTTCTTTATCTTTAATTCTGGAGTACAGGTGTATTTATTATTATTTTGTCACTTACTATTACATAATGCTAACGGTTTCAAACTTTACTGTTAATTTATTACTGGAACTGGCATGTTTAAAATGTTGTATTATAAAATAATCTTTAGAAAATAATAATAATTTTTTCTTGTCATTTTTTGGAACTATAAAAGGGCTGAATGTAATCAGGCGATATCCTGGTGGATTCTGTGTATATTCAAAGTTTGGTTGATACCTCTCAATAAAATCAAAACTTATAAGGGTAAACATGCACACATACTACTATATGAATGAACATGAACATAAATTATAATAAAACTACTTTCATAATAAATCTTACATATTAAAAACATTCTTGGAGATAGTATGTAAATTATCTTGAAGCTGGAAACCGTGTTGATGATCTCTTACAGGCGGTGAAAAGGGTCCTGATGCAATTCAGGTGGCCTACTTCAAGAAGAGCAAGGGAAAGGTGGTCCAAGAGCCCCTTAAAAGATTTTGGGTGGAGGGTGCTAGGATTCGTATCAACAACAAAAGTGATCGAGATGCTCCCTACCACAACGAGGAGGACATTAGGAAACAAGTGGCTTATGTGAGAACACTTACGTAGTGTGTTATTGTTAACTCAACCAAACTTGATTTACATTTTATTCTTTTAGCAATAATATATATAAAATAGCTTATTGTAGTCTGGGATCAAATACTCAATATATATACATGTGGTATATTCATAATACCTGTAGTGGACACAAAAGTTGGTCTCATAAAGTGGGCTCAAATAATTGAAGTGGACACACAAGTTTCGTTCATAATGTGGGCTCATTTACTTAGAGTTGCAATTACTTTACTCAGTCTTGGCTCAATTAGCTTCAATAGACCCATTAAATGCTCTTCTAGTTGAAATATAGGGATCTACTTAACATGTAGTAGGTATTTGTGTTTACTTAAAAATCACACTAGCAATGAGTTTCACTGTATTTATATTTCAGCGGTATAGATAAAATAACCTTAATTTAATTTACGTTGGGAAATGTATAGAGAGCATATCTCATGGCAGTTGACTAACTTGAGTATTAGCTTAACAATTACGTTGAACCATTAATCTTGTGAAAGTGAAAGTGTGTTTTTTCTTAATAAATTATTCTTCCCTTTACAACAGAGAGATTGAGATTAGTGAATAAGTATTTTTCAATTTTGTTATGTTTAGTTTAATGTGGTAAGTTGATTTTTCTAGTCTTGACTCCATTATTTTTCTTAAAAATGAAGATTACATAAAATGTCCAGTTCAAACTGTATTACCTAGCCAAGTTAGGTGTTATGCGTGTGGTGAAACAGGGTATTAAAACATATTTATTGAGCTTATAAGGAAAAAAAAGTATCTTCACTTGATGGCAACTTTTGCCTTTGAGAGGATTTGTTATCAAATAAAAGTCAACACTTGTATTGGTATCAATATCTGGGCTGTAATATTTATTACCAGTGCTATGGTTTAGTTTTTATTCAGACATGCATTAATTTTTATTTTTTTAATAACTATTTTGAAGAACACAAATTATTCAAAAATATTAATGCCAATGATTTGAACCAATAAAACCTTTCTTTCCTAAGAGTGATTAAACAATATTTAATAAGTTTCTTCTGTTGTATCTCTTAGTGTGATGTGATTTGTTGTGTATTTTCAAGATGGAATGTATCAATTGCTCTAGCACATTCATTTGTTTCTAACTATGATTGAATTACCCTAGGGAAGAACCGTTTGAGCATATAACAAATAGATGCAGAGTAGCCAACACTCAAAATAGGCTACTCTATTTACAACTGTCAGAATTAACATCGTCTATCAACAACACATTTAACAAATATATGCAGAGTAGCCAACACTCAAAATAGGCTACTCTATTTACAACTGTCAGAATTAACATTGTCTATCAACACACATTTAACAAATAGATGCAGAGTAGCCAACACTCAAAATAGGCTACTCTATTTACAACTGTCAGAATTAACATCGTCTATCAACACACATTTAATAATAACTTTTCAAACTGTCCTGACTAGTTTTATCCAATGGTGATCCAAGTGTAGTGACAAATACAGAGCCTGAAGGGTGTGAATTGGATTATAGAGTATTTATAGTGTATGAAAACATAGCTGACCAATTTATGTATCTATATATTCTGTACCTGGCCATCATATGAATTAACCTTCCTTTGCATGCAGAGTAAAATTAACTGAACATTAAAGTTAGTTTTATAACTAAACTAAATATCAGTAAACAGTACTTCCTTTAAATAGTAGTTATATTAACCGTTTATTCACCTAATTGAGTTCATGGAACAACCCAGTAGCTAGAGTAAAATAAGAACATCTGGGAATATTGTATTTAGAGAGTACGTAAAGGACTAAACTATGGTTTTGTTCATTCACAACTTCAAGTGAACATGTGATGATAGAAGCTTGCAATAGTTTGTCATATTTTCAACTACAATCTTTAATGATCCTTGTCAAAGATGGTGGCCAGATATTTAAATTGAACACTCTAGATTTTAAAAATCACCAAAATGCATCAATAAAAAGTTTATGACAAAAAAACCATTGTACTTCCATCACTTTATTATGAGAAACATAAGCTAAATAATATTTTTTTAAATGTATTTTCAGAACTGAGAGCAAAAATCATATATGACCAAAAACCATAACCAGTTTAATAATGGTTCTTTCTACCTAATCTTCAAAATTAATCTTCTTCGCCAAAGAAAATAGCTAAAATAATCTTTTTCAAATTTGTTCTTGAAAACAATTAAACACAATAGTAAGTATTATTAACAAACTTGGAAATGGTTTGATGTGAAATCCTACTTATATTCTCTAGTCAGCATTTAGCTTGACAAAAGGAAATGTTGACCCTGCAGCTTTAGCGCGGCAACTCTTAGAGAAGTAACATAAACACAATAGTAGTTACAATTACACGAGTTCTGATTTCTTAGAGGTTGGTAGAGTTAACTCTGGCCAAAGTTTAAAAGACACAACAGTACTTTCATCCATTAATAAGATTAATATTTAATAAAGAAAAAGTAAAAAAAAAAACTAATAAAGAAAAAGTAAAAAAAAAACTAATAAAGAAAAAGGAAAAACAAACTAATAAATACAAACTTAATAAAGAAAGCCCACCAATGGAAAGAGGAAAAATGCACAAAAGGTGACATCTTTTTTCCCATCTATTTCTTATAGTAGAAATAGTCACACATTTAAACATAAATTAAGTATGTTGTGTTTGTGTTTAAATGCGTAAGTGACTGTTTTCAGCTCCTTGTTAAACATTTTAAATAAGTTTAATATCCATGAGCACTCAAGTATAGTGTGCCTAGTCTGCCTACTGTTGACTTATTTACAGCGGACAGTTTAAAAGTCCTTTGTGACACGAACAATTCCCAATATTGAACTCTATATCTAGGCACAAACCCTCCAAAAAGGGGGATTCAGGAAGAAACACAACACAAGGGCCATGCACCTATTTTTGGTTCAAAATTAACATCTTGTTATTATGAGTGTAAAGATCTAACAACACATTTTGTTTGATATGTTTTAGTCAAGCAGACATTGGTGCTTGGTTTTTGCGTTTTTTAAACTTATTATTTTGGGTATTGTGAAGTTAGTGAGTTTCTTTTGGGATACTTATTTTTAAAAAGGTGTAGTACATTTAACAATAAAAGTAAGAGTTTAGATTTTTAAGTTGATGACAAAGGAAAGGAAAGATTGAAGAATTATCTTACTTATAAACAAACCATTGAATAATAAATAAATAGTCTGACAGGTACATACTTTATAATAAAGTCAACTATAGTTTGGCATAACATTTTCAAAAATTCCTAAAAAAAACCCAGCACCAAGTGTTATTTATCATGTAACCAGGTATTCATTTTGAACAAAATCATTTATACCCTTTTAGAAAATGTTTGAATCTTGGTTGATCAGTCATCACTTATCAGTAAACTACCCTTAAATTTAAAGCAAAAATGAAAATCATGTTTTCACTGTAGGATAAGACCATATAAAATGTAAATATCACATTTGAAAAAAATCTGTCAAATCGTTTCAGCTGTAGCACGGGGTATGAACAGATATAAATGTAGGCCCACTTTTTTGAGTTCAGGTCCACATAGTAAAGATTCATTATAATCTTGATGTCAAGAATTTTCATGATTACAATCATTTCTCTATTTAAGAAGAAAGATCCAAACTTATCTTTCTTCTGCCAAATACAAGTGTAAGAGCATAATTATGTTAAGGTTTGTTCTGGCAAGATGTTAACCTACGCTTGTACATTTCCTTGGAAGTCAAGAGTGTTGGGTTGCCATCCTGCTGATAATAGCATATATCTCAGATATTGCATCCTGTTGACGAGCGAGCTCGGTGCGACCG
This sequence comes from Timema bartmani, assembly GCA_902151455.1. Lineage (NCBI taxonomy): Eukaryota > Metazoa > Arthropoda > Insecta > Phasmatodea > Timematidae > Timema > Timema bartmani. The sequence goes on from CABFWB010003923.1 coordinate 40,442, forward strand.
ATGGACCTTCCTGGCTGGTAAAAGATTGAGATCAGCAAGTTTGTGTGTGAGAATAAGACAGGGTTGTTGAATGTTGGACACCATGCTGAGTACATGTGGGTCGGTATCGAGCACGACGGCGAAATTACGATATATAATGGGATCTGGTGGTTCACCCCGCCGGAGGGTTGATCGCGGGTCTACAGGAAGGTTGCGAGACCGTTATCATGCCTGCTCCCTCGTCACGAGAGTTCTACCCGAATCCATGTAATAGTTTAGCATTTTACTAGCTTAATAAATATATCTTATTGGACTAACTTGCGAGTCTCACTCCCCACGAACCATCCATTCCAACCCCTACCGCTCGGGGTCCATCCTCACCATGTGAGTCCCTACGGTGCCATGAGTGCTGGAGTAGGGTTGGATACCCCAGACAAAATTAGTAGCCTACACAGTTTAGTCAGAAGTAGGACAGGGAACTTACACAAGTTTATATTTTGGAACATGATATTTTTTCATGCAATCTTAATTTGAACAATGGCGTTTTATTAATAGATATTTTATTTTCTCAAACGTGTTTGTTATTTTGAGACTTCACTAAATGAATGTTAATCTAAGCTCAGAATAGAAGTTTTAAATTATTTCAACTCATTATATTATTGTGAATAACACGGAAACACTGCTGTTTGCAGGCTCTGAAGAACAAGCATCAGAAATGGCACAACAGTGAACACTTGGCTCACTGGTGTCGTCATGGAGAGAAGGTGAGCAGTGCGAAAATACCCAGGCAGGTGAGTAACAGTCAATACATCATCCTTATCAATGCCATATCACTTGTAAAATGATGTTCATCTATACACTCTTTTATGACCATGTTGATTGTAGAGGTCAATAACTTGGAAATGAAATCTAATCTGTCACATCCCAAGTTTGTAATCTATTGATATGTACACAATCTGAGACTACCAACTGTGCAATGATTTATGTTGTAAGGAAACATGGGTTGACATGTTTTGATGCATAGTATCTGTCATTTTGAACACAAACCTCTAATACCATGTAGTACTTGTAATATGTTATAATAATAGCCCCATTACATATACAAAGAGATGTATGTCAGTGGCATAAGGTGGTATTTGATACTGGAGAGTAAGCACAATAGAGTTAGGAAGGGGTAAAGTGGGAAGTGTTATAGTTGTATTCTCAAAACCAACAAAAAAAAACTTATTTGATATAATAAAAGGGAATAATCTGCATTTTTGCCTATTAATTTACTGAATTTGTTATCAAACTAACCAAGATTTGATTAATTATACTATCCAACGATGGCTTTATCTATGAAATAGTGATGAGTCAAGTTATTTAGAGGAAGTTTATCTGCATTAGTATGGAAAGAGGACAGTAAAATGAAAGTGATTAAGCCCACATAGAAAACCAATTGACCTTCCGGCACCTGAAATCTAGTATTGCAAGCTTAGCACCTTAGACCTTTGATGTGACCACATGTGCAGGTATTAATAGGTTAAGAAAACATAACCTTTTTTGGTGGTGTAAAATAATTTCATGCTTGTGTCATTAATTGATTAAACCTTATTCATCACTCCTAATCAATCTTATCTTTAATATTATCTTTTCCATACTAGTATTATGTTACATTAAATTATATTCATCTTTCAACAGTGGTTTAGACATTTTTAACTTAGAGAAATTGTTTCATATTAAATATAACACTTTATTGGTTTTTACTTCTATTTTTTGACAAATTTATACACAAAAATTTGCTAACTGTTATATTATCTATGTGTTTACTTTTTGTTACTTAATCTTTTGACGAAAAGTTTGTTGCACATTGAAGTCATCTTCTAATATAACTTATGTTTCTTTCCTTATTTTTGTAATTATATATACATATATTATTTCCATGATAAACATTGTATAGTCTGTGCCAGGATTAGGATTAGCCACCAGAGATCCGGGCATGGGATATGGGAGTGCCATTTATTTATTTTAGATTTCAATTATATACGTATAGCTTGAATTATGAATACCAACAAATTTGGGGGCACAAAGTTGAAGAGAAAATATATCTGGGGAAATACAAGCACATTTAAAAAAAAATACAACTGATGTAGGGTAATGGACTAGTCGTTTACTACATACTAAGTGACAAACATGATTGAAATCATCTTTTTTTCTCCAAGTATACCTGCATCTGGTGAGTGAATGGTAAACAAGATAATGATAACGATTTATTTAATTTGTGTATTGAATTAGACCAAAATATGTCCACTGGTTCACACACACATGCACGCACGCATGCACACACACACACAGACACACATACATACATACATACATACATACATACATACATACATCCATAGCTATGGCATTAGTTTTTTTTCCTAATACAAAGAACCAAAAATTAGTTAGAACATGGTTAAAAACTTTCAAAATGCCTGTCACAACATTTTAATAGATGAAAGTCATTTTTTCTAAATAAGGGCAGAGAATAAAATATTTTACTTTTAAAAACATATAATATTTGTGATACAAATGTAACCAAAATTACGAAAATAGTTTTGCCGCAATGTGTGAAGGGTTTATTCTAAATATATATACAGGCCAATAAATTTTCACAAATAATTTTTAGCTATGCTATAAGTAATGTTTCCATTTTTTAATTTTTCAAGAGGGTCATAAAGAGGAACAAAAAGTATTTTAATGATGTTCTTTTGAAGTGTCTAACCACTGAAGTTGAAGTAATTTTGTCAGGTGAGCGAGATGACAAGGTGGGGTGGAGTGACGGCCACTATGGGAGTCCTCATGTTTATGAAGAAGAAACGTCACAACACCCAGTAACATCCGTGGGTAATGACAATGGTAGCCACATGAAGCACGGGTCTGGCAGGACGGGATATGATCAAACATATGTGTAGTAACTTCTTTCTTTGATAAAGGAAAATTAAAAGAATTTTCCACGTTTTGAAGATATCTCGACAACAATAACTTTAATAGTTTAATACAATAAAATGTATTAGAAAGCTTTGAGCTATTTATGAATGTAACATTAATGATATTGTAACCTTATTCCTATAACAAATAATTTGTGTAGGGTATTATTCTGTTCCTAGACACATATCTTAAAAGCCCAGCTTGTAACAAATGAAGAAACCATGAGAGACTGACTCTTGTACACATGTAGGAAGATCACAGCACAATTTCTGAACAGATTAGGAGCTGAGTGAAGGAAGTGATATAGACTGACATTTGTACACATCTAGGAAGCTCTCAGTACAATTCAATTTTGAATATCAATTTTCAAAGTATTACTGTTCAAATTTTGAGCAATTATTTCTGAAAATACAAATTATTTATTTTTTGTAATACATCTTTAAAGTGAAACCTCAATACATAGTTTTTATCGGAGAGAGAGAGAGAGAGACAGAGAGAAAAGCTACAGGAAAACGATGGATCCGAGAGCCAAAATAAAATTAATACAAATGATCATATTTGCATATGTATTTAGTAAATCAAAAAAACAAACAAAAATGTTATTGTTTCCAATGTCAAGTCAATTTTGCATTACTGTGTTTAACCCTTTCCCAGCCCTATTATAAGAGCCCAATTCCCCACCACTATCCCCTTTATTTAACCCTTTCCCAGCCCTATTATAAGAGCCCAATAAGAGGTACTCATGTTGAAATATTTCCAGGAGAAGCATCTCTTGACCTTCTTGACCAACGGTGGATAAGAGTCTTTGACCCTTGAATCCTCCCTGCAGCTTTTAGAGTACAGCATACCTATTAATTTTCTCAGAATACGCCACTGTACTTTGATCAACCCTTTAATTATCTTGGCCACATTAGAATCAATAAAAATAACATTAATTAATTATATTTATCAGAGCTAGGATGCCTTAAATTTTACTGCTTCACTATAAAAATAATTGATTAAAGTCAACTTGTGAGAATAATATTAAGTATACAAACTGTGTCACAAGTTGTTTAAAAAAACCTATTGTATCCAGATAGTACAGCCTAGTAAAAAAATAAATAAAAAAAAACCATTCTCTTAAGCTGGCAGCTGGTACAAAAATAAATAAATTAAATAGGGAAATTTTAGGTCAGCATGACCTGGGTAAACATGCCCATCAACCCTCAATGTCCCTAAATTTCACAGATATCATACCTTTAGCCCACAGTCGAAAATGAGCAGTAATAAACATTCTTAACTCTAAGAAACAAAATTAACTCCATCCTATCACAAAACACCAGTGGACAGTCTAAGCTGTGTTTATAAAATGAAGGGAATGCTTTATGAGCGAACAGAGTAAATTTAAAGACGGAACTCTGACAATTTTTTTTTTGAAAAATATTATAATTTGTTCAAACTTAAAAATGCTATAAAACAAAGTAAACAATAAGATAATGAGCTGTTGAAGTTAAGCAAAACAGAGTACATAAATTAACTAGCGACTAGGCGCAAGTTATAGGACATAGAAACAATATTATATTGTGATACACAACTCGCCTAGAAGCAATCATCTTAACAACACGAAAGTCTCAATAGTCTATATGTTGGGAAAGGCGAGGCATTGGTTTAAAATTAAAATGTCCAGAGGCAAGGAACATCGCGGTATAATAACCAGAACATAATATTTACAAAACCTCAATACAATGTAAATAACAGGCAAGAATGCATCATATTAGTACATGTTTTTGTCAATCGACACAAAAGAACATGTAAACTAGAGTACTATAAACAACTAACGCTAAGTTCACACCAGCCAAGCGAGCATTTCACTATATCCCTGCAAAATTAAACATGCACCCTAAGTGCAAACAGACTGGTCTTTTCCTCATGTAAACATAATAACAGAAATCCACCTCTGCCCAATAAATACCTTTCCAAGTAACACACAAAAATAAATTAGCACAGCTGACTTCTCACAATGGGAATTCACCTTACCTCCTAACTGTTCTAAAACATATCATTTAAATAGATTAGGACCGTAATGGTACCCACATATTTGAGCAAACTTTTAGTCCGCGAGTAACAGAACTAAGAGAGAAGAAATATCAAAACTTGATGTTAATTAGATATATTTCTAATCAACGATAAAAAACCCTGGTTATGGAACCAACCTGGAATAAAATGAACAACAAAGTAACAAACAGTCACCCTCATATACTGCCTCTTTTTTGTGACATATAAATTCCCCTGGATAGCATCACTTCACAGAGGTAAAGAGGAGAAATGCCTATTCCCTCTCCCTCTCTCTCACCGCTGACGCCACTGTCCTTGCTCGACGAACATGTTAACTAAGATAGTAAACAGTTTTACTTGGAAATCGATGTGACACATGAAAGTTTGCTGTCTTTAAAACTCGTGTTTTTTTGTTGTTTTTGTTTGTTTGTTGGCGCCAGGTAGCCCACTGAGCCCTATTCGAATGTGGCTAGTATTGAGTTATTCTAGGGTGGTGGTGACATGTATGGCGTTGTGCTGTTCCACACGGTACACTATCAAAATCTCTTTTATCACATTTTATAAAAACTCATAAAGTATAGTAATTAATAAATTATGTCCCTGTGCATATGTCATATATTAACCCTTTTCCGGCCCTGTTATAAGAGCCCAATTCGCCCACCACTATCCCCTTTATTTAACCCTTTCACAGCCCTATTATAAGAGCCCAATTCCCCACCACTATCCCCTTTATTTAACCCTTTCACAGCCCTATTATAAGAGCCCAATTCCCCACCACTATCCCCTTTATTTAACCCTTTCACAGCCCTATTATAAGAGCCCAATTCCCCACCACTATCCCCTTTATTTAACCCTTTCACAGCCCTATTATAAGAGCCCAATTCCCCACCACTATCCCCTTTATTTAACCCTTTCCCGGCCCTATTATAAGAGCCCAATTCCCCACCACTATCCCCTTTATTTAACCCTTTCACACCCCTATTATAAGAGCCCAATTCCCCACCACTATCCCCTTTATTTAACCCTTTCCCGGCTCTTTTATAAGAGCCCAATTCCCCACCACTATCCCCTTTATTTTTAATAACATGAGTCTATGCTATAAGCAATAACTCAGGATGTAATTATCAGATTACGTTGACATTTTTAGAAACAACTTATTATATTAGGGATCATATTGACATTACTAGGAACTACATATTATATTCCAAACAAATTATTTGATTAATATTTACTATTAGTTTTCAACTCCAACTCCCCTTTCCTGGTGGTATTCAAGAAAATAATCGGTTATAAGCAACTCAATCTTGTTAACAGTTATTAGTATTTAAGCTGAAGAATGTTTTCATAATACACTTTTAAAAAAAGTAAAATTAAAATCACTACAACTTTTAAAATATAATTAATTACTTTTAATTTGATTTTATGTTTACAATTTAATAAAATTAAATAAACATAGTAGCATCATGCAAATAAAAGATTTTAAAAAATCTTTGTTTAAACCTTGTTTTGAGTTTATTCAGTTTTGTTTTTACTTGAATGTATTAAGTTATTGTAAAAGTTGTATGAATCTATTTAAGTGAAGTTTAAACATTAAAAAAAAATTATTATACAAATTATATATTAGGAAAGGTACTAAGCCCGCGTGAATATTGTGAGTCAAATTTGAATCTGAAATAAATTAAAATCCATATTAAATTCAAAATTCTGAAATGTTTAATATTTGAAATTTCTAATTCAAATAGATCCTAAACATTAATTCAATGGGATTTAATTCAAAATTTGGGACCTAAAAGTTGAAATTTACAATATTTTTTTTTATAGAATTATTAATCTGTTTTCAAAATAAAATCAACAATTTCAAAAACAAAAATTTTGTTAGTCATGGTGACCTATTTACATTTTAATGATAATTATTTGATTTGAGCACAAAAACTTGTGAATTTCACTACACATATATTAATAATAATCTCTTTATTCATTAATTAATTTAAACACAATGTTCAGATTTTATGAGCTTATTTATTTGATTGAACTCAATTATAAAATAAATAAGTCGGTATAATTTATTCTTTTATTCAATTCAAAACCATTTCACTATAAACTAATTGATTTGGATTGGACTCTTATGGCCAGTATGAAGGAGGGAATGGAACAGAAGTGGCTTTGATTTGCTTGCTAGGCGAGGCGATTTAACTGTCCAAAACGTGACATCATAATGTGAGTGGCGCACTAGTGCAATCCCGAGCTCACTCCTGCAACACATCTGGCCCACTCCCAATACATTCATACTACTGTGACACAGAGACCTCACTCAAAATAAAGGCCCACCCAGCTTTGTTCTGGGATTCTGGTCTAAACTGTTTAATTATTGTATTCTTCAATTAAAATTCAATTCAAACATTTTCTAAATATTTATATTTAATTAGGTGTTGATTAAAGATTGAATTTTTTGGATTCACGCAGGATTAGTCAATACAATTTGTAGACTAATCAATACAATTTGTAAGTTTTAAAATTGTCTCCCCTTTCAAAGTTTTCCAGACAAAAGATACACTTTTTCCAGTATCTTATATGCAAAGCCCTTCTCTTAATTAACCTAATGCCAAAATTATTAGAAGGTTCTTAACCAAAACAAGAATTTATCTATAATAATTGCCATTTTGAGATGAAATGTCCATTAACCTGTAATGATTCTCATTTGATTGCCTTTATTCTTTCTAAATTAAAATATATTTTACTTTTAAGTATATAATTCTAGTGACTTAATAAATATTGCTGTATCATTTTGATTTAAATAATATTCCACACATATCTCTCTCTATCCCTTGTGAAATGCAAGCAGTCTTTGTTTAAATTCCAGTACTTTTGCAAGATGTGTAGCATGGTCTAGAATTTCATTTTAAAATAAGCTTCATAGGATGCTCGGAATATTCAAGAGCATTGGAGGTGATGAAACCCACCCTTTCCTTGTGCAACATTGCTAGACAAGGGAAGGCTAGCAGTCATCTTCTCTTGTTTTGAGAAGTAGCCAATGCAGTATACGTAATTAGGTGGTGTAATTAATTTGGTTACTACAAAATTACAATAAAGAAGGATCACTTATTGAAATGTTTCATTTATAATTTAAAGAGAGATTCAGTAGCACAAAATTTGTCAACTAAGTGTTTCTTTCCGTGGGGCATGAACTTAATTGAAGTGTAACAAACCTTTACGTTCTAACATTCTTTACCAACTTATATATGATTTTATTTGATTTCTAATTTTAAGAATTTGTGATGTGCATTTCACATTAGTTACTAAAGAGTTCCTATAATATTAAATATATATCAGAGAAGATTTTTTTTAGTTCGGTTCAAATCTCAAATTGAAGCAAATATTATTCACGAAATTCGAAAAGTTATCAAATCATATCGGAGTTAAAATATGATAAACTTATGATGTTAAATTAAAAGTGTTACAAATTATAAAAATAACTATTGGATTAGTTTTGGACCCTAGTCCTATAAGTTATGAATAAATGTAAGTTCTTCAACATGTTAATGCAACAATAATTCGTCTTGTCAAAGTTAAGCAATAAAGAACACCATCTATTGAGGTGATTATAAACAATTTCAATATATATCTTTGGTCCTCAATGTTAACAACGTTGTTATGTACCCAAGGGTACAATTTTAGGTTATGTGAAGGTTTTATAAAGGCTGTTTTACTTAAAAAAAAAGAGTAAAACTTATTCTCCAGTAAATATGGTAATAGTTAATAAAAATTTAATTCACCTCAGAATAATTGTTATTAAAAATAAATTAACATATTTTAGACACATTGTGGAATTTGCAACGACCTAAAACCTTTTAGTTTTTTTCTGATTTGGTTCGATTCGAGTTAACAAATCAATATCTATATTATAGAAGCTTCACAGATCCCTAGTATTAAAACTTTGGGCCAGTTTCATAGTCAGATTTAGTATGCCTAAAGTGCGAGTCGATAAATACAGCACGAAACCTACCTAGACCAAAGTGGAATAGGCCAGTTTCGCATATGAAACTGGCCTATTCCATTCAATTTCAGGTAGGTGACGTCTTGTATTTAGTATAGCGCCGCACTTGAGGCGTACTAAATCTGACTATGAAACTGGTCCTTTGTCAAGAGATTTATCAGTAATAATCAATTTTCTTCAAGAGGCAGCCATTACTTTGTCATTGATATAAAGTCTGAACTTGGTTTCTATTTTTATTGTAGAATCTATAATATGTTTGTTCCTATACCTCTTTTCTGTACCTACTTCCCTGTATAATCAACAGTATCTCAAAAAAGAGAACAGCAGTTTTAATTTAAAAGCTATATTTAGGGTACATTGTAATTATTTTTATTTAAAAAATACCTAAGGATAAGTCAATGTTTGAAGACTAGTAATTATATAACATCCTGTTCTTAATATCTGACAATTTCAAAGACTATCCTAGTAATGTAGGTAACTTATTATTAAGGTTCAGCAGGAGAAAATATCATGATCTTCTTTCTTTCTGTTTACCTTCATCTAGTCTATTTAGCTAACAATATTATTACACAGAATATTTGACTTAGTTAAGGAAGTTAAGTAAGATAAAACAGTAGAGTAAATGTGGTCTTTTGTTGATAGAAATGGTCTAGTCAAGTAGGCCGCAAAAATCTCAAACTTATAATGTAGCTTTCTCAATGCAACATACAAATGATAAAATAGTATTGCTGGCTGTGAATTGATACGATGAATTCCAGCTGCTCACAAACCCTACGGATAAAGTTTGTCATACAATGTGATGAAAAATAAACTACTTAGACCATGTAGGATGGATATTCATATGTGACACAATGGTGTGAGAACATTAGAGGGGCGCCGCTCGAATCTTTGAATCCACTGAATCTTGACTAGAATTTGAGATTCAAGGATTCAAGATTTTACTGGATTCAATCATCAAATATTTACTTTATAAACAAAGCATTCTATTATGAATTAATTAAAAAATTACAAGTAGGCCTACTTGGAAATCACAATTTATACCATAGCCATTATTTTGACAAAGAGATTAGTTTTGTAAAAACAATAGAAAATTTTTATTTTAGGTATTAAATAATAATAATGTTATGTTGAAAGTTAAAACTTAGATAAGTTGATCTAGAAAATTGTAAAATCAATTTTTAAACTAAGCAGTTAATAAAGTGATAAATGTATTATGTGAAATTATGTGAAATTGACAAGCACTAAAATGTACAATTTAAATAAAATTTTCATGGAGAAAACATAGTGTATGATATGAACAATTAGATAAAATAGTGTTATGGTCTATAAAATCTAATACATCTAATACCCTACTCCCCACTCGATGCGAAACTTGGGCTTGAGCATTACAACACATGCTCTCTTATTTAACTTTTATCTCGTGAACATTCTTGTAAATATTAAAAGACACAATAAAAGTGTTCTAAAACTAAAGATCAAAACTAAAAATTCAAATAAACTCGAGATAAATAAAACATATTGTGAATTTGATAACAGAGAGAGGAACACATTTCACAGGCTACAAAAATATAAAGCCTCCCGCCATGATATTTCCTACATACATTTGTTTACGCGCCATAAATTAGTGAGTATTAAACATGCATATTTATTCTTATTACTTAACTGGTTTCAACCATCTATGTCCAAGCAGGTATTATAAAATGAAATATTACCTAATGGTTTGTAAATGCATAATAAGACACTATAGAAACACTGTACAATAATATAAAGTAAGTGATAATGAAGGAAGCCAATTTTAAAGGATAGTTAGGATAGGAAACAACTCACTTGTCTCTACATTTCTTTTTACACTTTTACACTTCCCAATTCTTCCCACTTTGACAGTTGCGCATTGTTTTCAATTTTTGGAAATATTCCTTTTTCATATAGACACATATTTGAGCCAAACTTTTTTGATATTATGTCAAAAAACAAGAATCTAAATTTTAATGAACAGAAAGCAATCAAATCCCTTCATGCCAACAAGGATATAATTATTCTTCCTGCCGATACAGGATCCACTACAGTTCTTGACCGCTCGGACTACATAGCTGAAGCAATAACCCAGCTTTCGGACATGTCCACCTATAAGCTCCTCCAAGAATACCCCACAGAAGAATACAGCACAGAAAATAAGAAATGTTTTCAGCAGAAACTTTCACCTAAGTATATAATACTTCTTTCCATTGGTAAAACTCAAACTTCTGTACTCTACCTTCTTTCCAAAATTCACAAAGGTATTCTCCCACCACCAGAATGTCCCTATGTCTCTGTATGTGGTTCCCCTACAGAAAGAATATCTGCCTTTTTCAACTCTCACCTACAACCCTTAGTAAAATAACTGCCTGCCATCATACATTCAAAACATGACACATTTCCTAAACAGCATGCACCAAATTAGGGAACCAGCCCTGAATCCTCCTTCGATACAATTGATATCACCGCTCTATTTCAGTACTTTCAGTACTCTCAAATCCACCACACCCCTCCACGCACTACCCCATGTCACCTATTTGGATGTTGTGTCTTCAATGAATACAATAATATTCGCACGCCAGTTCACATAAAACCCACAAACAACCAACAAGACGTCCAGTTCCGCAGCAGTCACTCTTCTTACACTAACAAGTCTCTCCTCCACTTCAGCAGCAGCCACCCTTCTTACACTAAGAAGTCTCTCCTCCAGTTCCGCAGCAGCCACCCTTCTTACACTAAGAAGTCTCTCCTCCAGTTCCGCAGCAGCCACCCTTCTTACACTAAGAAGTCTCTCCTCCAGTTCCGCAGCAGCCACCCTTCTTACACTAAGAAGTCTCTCCTCCAGTTCCGCAGCAGCCACCCTTCTTACACTAAGAAGTCTCTCCTCCAGTTCCGCAGCAGTCACCCTTCTTACACTAAGAAGTCTCTCCTCCAGTTCCGCAGCAGCCACCCTTCTTACACTAAGAAGTCTCTCCTCCAGTTCCGCAGCAGCCACCCTTCTTACACTAAGAAGTCTCTCCTCTACTTCCGCAGCAGTCACTCTTCTTACACTAAGAAGTCTCTCCTCCAGTTCCGCAGCAGTCACCCTTCTTACACTAACAAGTCTCTCGTTTACAGCCTGGCCATTGGGGCCAAACACATAGGTTTAGACAGTGCTAACCTCACTCAGTATTGCAATAAACTTTTCTCAGCTTTTCAAGAAAGGGGGTTCCCTTCAACTTTCATTTATAGTCTAATCTCCAAAGCCCTCCCAAATGATTCGACAAAGCACAGACAAATTTCTGATGACATCCCTTTAACTACAAAATACCATGCGGGACTGCAAAGAATCAACACTATCCTTAAAAATGGCTACAACTTTCCAATTTCTTCCACTCAGACAAAAAATCTTCTCAGCTCTCCACCAAGAATCTCTTTCAAATGTCCACCTAACCTTCACAACCTTCTAGTGCACCCAAAATTTCCCGATCTCAAAAAACTTTCCCCACAATCAACACAGCAAGCAAAAGATCCACATCTGTGTATGAAACAACACCAGCAAAATCCACCCACCCAGCAAGACCTTCAATAGGGAGAACAAGAAGAAGCAATACCCCATCCAAGGCCAATATGACTGCAACACATCCAATCTACCAACTTCAATGTAACTTTTGTGAGGCTGAATACATTGGAATCCCAACAGGACCTTTGAGAATACGCATGAACAATCAACCAGTTCCTTCCCGTGCTATCACATACAACTTTGATTGCTGCTATACCACCAGAGTACTCGAAGCATTCCCTACAGCCACTTGCAACAACTCTCAGCTCAGGCAATGGGAACATGCACATCAGTAGGTAACCAAATCCAAACTAAATATGAAATAAAAAATATGTATAAATTTATTTTTTATTGTTAATATTTCAAGTATAGTCTTTGTTAGTCTTATAGATATGTTTAGTTATTAATTTTTCAGCACGCTATCTATCTATTCAAGCCTCCAGCCTGTTGGCAAAACTGCAAGTTTTCAGTTATATTTCCAATTCTTCAAGAAGCATGTAGTTCCATGTGTGTTTTGTGTGTCTCTTTACATGAAAAAAGGCATATTTCTGAAAATTTAAAACAATGTGTAACTGTGTAGATGTGAAACAGTGGGAAGTGTAATAGTGTAAGAAGACATGAAGAGAGAAGTGTGTTTGTTCCTATCTAGGCCTAACCTAACCATCCTTTCACGTTGCCATACTTCACTATCACTTACTTTACAATATTGTACAGTGTTTATACACTGTCTTGTTATACTTAAGGTGTATAATTTATTTTATACAATCCTTAAGTTAAATATTTTGTGGGGTTCCATAAAAAAATAACTAAAGTTCACAGAGTAAAAGTTTGGCCCCTCTATAGTTTTCTAGTTATCTCTACTTTACATATTATAATCGATTGTTTGTTTAGAATCAATTAAGGTATTCTGGTCACTTTGACACTACTGTCAAGTTTTAAGAATCAAATAATGATTTGATAGTTCATTATTTGTTCTTAAATTGACTTTTTTTTAACTAAATGGAAAAGTAAACAAACACAGTCAAATGTAAAATGTGACTGAACCTAAAACAAGAGTCAAATATATTTGAAGTGTTTAAAGTTGAATAGGTTCTCAGTAATCAACATATGCAAAAATCGAATATATTTATTATTTTAAATCGAATGAATTATCAGCAATCAAATTCATAAATCATTTAACAGCTTTGAATTATTTGATACAGGTGGGGCAGAAAGTGCTGACACATTTATTAACACTATATTTTTACTATTTTAACTACTAAGTACTTCAAATTAAACTTTAAATAACAAAAGATTGATATTCTTTTACATATCCATGAATTATTCATTTTTAAAAAACAACGTCCTTAAGATGGTGACCATTGTATGTCACACACGGTCGTATGCGTTCTTAAAATCAACATAACTTTGCATCATGTCTCTTAATGAATTGCTCCAACTTCCGCCACAATTCATTAAATTCCTGGACTTTTTGGGTGAGTCGCATAGCCATGACTCTCTGTTAAGTCTGGTGAACGTGGTCGCAAGGTGATGTCTCCCAAATTATGAAACGAGGTGCCCAGGAAACTTTTATGAAGCACCTCCATTGATGTTTAATCTTTCTGACCCTTGAACTACAACATAAGGTAATGGATACCAACAACATGTAGTTCCATCAAGATAAAGAAATGGCCCACCTATAGTGAATGTCAATGGAGGTGCTTCGCAAAATGTTTCCTAGCCACCTCATTTCAAGATTTACGAACATCGCTTGGCCACCACGTTCATCAGACTTAACAGCTCTAGACTTTTTCTTGTGGGACATATTATAGAGTCATGTTTATGTGACTCACCCAAAAACAATTCAGGAACTTAAAGAAAGAATTGTGATGAAAGTTGAAGCAATTCAACAAGAGACATTGCGCAAAGTCATGTCAAAATCCAAGAAGCGCATACAAGAATGTATTGCATATAATGGTGGCCATCATAAGGACATTGTTTTTAAAAAATGAGTAATTCAAGGATATGTAAAATATTGTCTATCTTTTGTTGTTATTTTAAGTGTAATTTGAAGCATTTAGTAGTTAAAATAGTAAAGCTATGTTTTTAAATGTGTCAACACTTTCTGCCCCATTCTTTATTTGATTAGCATCATTGAGTAATATAATTTTTTTTCACATTTATTTCACATTTTACAAATAATGACTAAATAATTGCCCAAAAGTGGATAAAAAACTATTGAACATAGATAAATATTCTTGAATTCATTATTTTTAAAATATTTTTCTTGCAGCTCTTATTAAAATGAATTGTAGTCCTTCACTGATGATTAAAGTTAATAGCATTAGGTCCTTATCTGTTTGTTCATTTGATATTTTTTAGAAGCTTGACAACATTTTTTAAGAGAACTAATAGTCACTTTTATTATGATTTATTTAACATAATATGAGCCTAAATTGATTAATGTGACTGTATCTAAACAAGTATTTTCAGGGTGATGGTTGGGGTTGATTAAATTGTTATGAATTTTAAAAAAACCTTAATTTACAGTTAAGGCCTATATTGTGTTATGTAATTATAAATCATTAAACTATTTTTAAATTTGCTAAGATTCAGATTCGATATTCCAGTTTCGAAAATAAAATTTAAATTTGTATTCAAGGAGAAGTAGATAACATAATGAACATATATTATTACTCACATCCCGCAGAAGACCAAACAATACGTCTGTACTGAGTGAGCGCTCATGAGCCTCGTCCATGATAATAGCACTGTAGTTGTCCAGGTCGGCTTCACGAAGGGACTCTCGTAACAAGATGCCGTCTGTCATGTACTTGATCACAGTTTTCTAAAAACAAATCACATAAATGCAATTAATTAATGTTGTAGAAGGCAATGAAGTTCAACTAATGCATATTTTGTTGATTCTAAGATCCACCCATAATTTTATGTTATTATTATAAAATAGGCTTTGTGCCCATGGGCCGACCCTTAATACAGATTTTGTGCTGATAGTCAAACAAACGACATATTCCAAATTGTATATTTTTAGAGACAGTATCATATCCAGCCTTTTTTTGTTAGACTAATTAACAAGAGAATGGAGAGTGAATAGAGGTGGGGGAAGACTCTGACGCCAACTAACAATAATTATCTCTGGAAATATTTATACACAAACTAATAATACTTTTAACTGACCCAGGCCACAGAATGGAAACAATAACAGACATAAAAAGTAAGTAGCCTTGAGATGTGCAAGGGTTTTTTATAAACTTCCATAGTTTGTATAAAAGGTTTATTAACTAATAAAGTAGATCTTTTTATAATAATGTATCTTCATAAGAAAAAACTCTTTTCACTTTATAAGCTAATTGTATTATATTTGGAAGAAGGTACAGGAAAGGTGGACATAAAAGACACAATATGGCTTTTACAATGAAAAGAAGAACACAGTTCACACTTTATAATGCTGCCGTTGGACAAAGAGGTAATCGTTGCCTCTTAAGGAAAATTGATTGTCACCGCCCAAACCCCCGACCTGCGTGCAAGTGCTAAGGATGTCATGTTTTTAGTTGTATATGCACAGTTTCAAGTCACTAGTTAGTCAGTCGCTTCAAGGTTATTCACAAGAGTAGTTCTATGTATAATAATTTGTTGTCTCAAATATGTTGGTTTTTGTTAATCAATAAAACCATCTTTATTATCGCATTTAAAATTCTGAATATCTATTTTGATATTCAATAGTTTCCTCTTTTAGGAAGGTGCGCTGCGCATATTACACTCCTCCCTGATGAGTTCCGATAGAATGAAACCTAGGTTGGGGGATTGGGCGTTGACGATCGAGTTTCTTCAAGAGGCAACCATTATCTCTTTGCCCGATGGCAGCAATGTAAAGTGTGAACTGTGTTCTTCTTTTCATTGTAAAAGCCATATTGTGTTCATCCCTTTTATATGTTTCTATCCACCTTTCCAGTACCTTTTTTCACATAAAATACAAATTTTATAATAGTTGAAAGTGATAAAAATAATAAGTGTAACATCCATTAGTTTATTTTTTCTTTTGCTTTATTTTTATCAATTATCATTATTCATTATTATAAAATTATATTTAACCATTGGGCCACCTCATTTTTAAACATAACTAAGTAATATATTATTTTCATCAATTTAAAGCAAAGATAAGGATATATTTAAAAAAAACACACAATTGGTCTCAAATGTCACTATAAGTGGCATATTTATTCTCACAATTTCAAAAATAGAGAAAATATAGACTTGTTATTTTATACTTTTTTTGGTCATATGTTACCCAAAATTTCTTTAATATAATATAAAACATGGATATAAGAAAAGGATGAATTTAATAGTTAATAAATTAACAAGTATGAATCAAATTTAAATGTAAAAATGGAAATGAATTGAAAATATATTTAATAGTTAATAAATTAACAAGTATGAATCAAATTTAAATGTAAAAATGGAAATAAATTGAAAAGATATTAAGTATAAACAATTTATTTCTCTAAAGATAAACTCTTTTGGCTTTTTGAGGTATTTTGTTATATATGGAAGAAGGTAAAAGAAAGGGGATAAAAAATATTAAAGGGAACAAACACAATATGGCTTTTACAATGAAAAGAAGAACACAGTTCACACTTTACATTGCTGACATTGGACAAAGAGGTAATGGCACCTTTTGAAGAAAGTTGATCATTACCGACTATTCCCTGCTTCAGTGGTTCATTTGGTAAAGATAAACACAATTTTATGGGGCTGTTGAATTCAATTAGTAACTAGCTTTGATAAATCCCTTGGTGATAGTATAAAAATGGTTATATTTATATTTAACCATGAATTGAACAAATAAATAATGCTTAAGTATATATTTTTAATACAATCAACGTACAATAATTTCAAACAACTACTGTCCAAATACGTGCGCGCACAAAAACACCGCTATTTTAAACATGAGTGACATCTAGTGAACTTCATGAATACTAAACCACAGAGTCTAGATGGAATGATATTGTCATGGAATTGGAATGCAATTTGTCCGCCATGTTGTTTCACTTGTTAACTATCATTGAGGGTTAGCTATTTCACCTAAACTAGTCAGGTGAAAATTCTTTTGGCTACTTGTAATCACAAGCTGTTCTGTGTTCCTGTTGGTCTACATGACGGGTAATTTAATCTTTTCAAATATTTAATCAATATTATGATGCAGTTTCATATTCGTTTTCATTTTCATTGGAAAAATAATAAATAATTATACTTCAAGTTTAACTATAGTCCAAACATTTTTGTGGATCATAGTTGTGTTTTGACTTTAGTTTTTATATTCAAAAATTTTTCCTACAGGTTCTGATGGCGCCGCCAAATAATTATTTGCAGAAAGGTAGGAGGAAGAGCCTATTTGCCATACAATGGCAGAAGTATGGATCTATGTATAAAATATATCACCAACAAAGTAATGACACAGCGAGAAGCCACAAAAAAGTACAAAATAACTCTTAGTTCCATAATATTTAAACTAAAAGCACTGCGTGAAAATAAACTAAACTCACCTGGTCGCCAATGAATCTTGTTGCCTTCAGAAGAAAAAGTGTTCGTCATCCATGTACAAATTTGGATTTCCGTTTACTTTATTCAACCTTAAATGTATTGTAAAGATGTACCTGGATAGCCAAGACCGCAAAATAGCATTCATTTACTAACAAGTAGCATTCAGTAACAACTTACCTGGAAAATGTTAGGTGGAATGCTTTTTAGAACGTCACAAGACAGAATAATCACAAAGGTTTAGCAGCAACATTAAAAGGGTTAGGGCTGCCGTAAGTGAAGAAATAATCAGATCCTTCTTCTCACATTTAGAGAATGAAATCAAGGATGTGCTGCCGAACCTTATTTACAACTACAACTAAACCAATCTAGTCGACACTCTCGGCAATAAAAATAATCTCGTTCAAACTTAGATGTAAATGTCCTGAAGCAATTAGAAACTCAACCAAAGCTGCTTAGAGTATTATAGTTTGTGGGAATGCTGCTGTAGAGATGTGCCCACCATATGTAAACTACAGGGTCAGAAAGAAAAAAGAAGACCAAAGGTGGCCCCCCGAACACAAGATACAACAGATACAAATCTTGCTGGTTCGACAGTTCCAGCTTTGAGGATTTCTCTCCAATCATATTGCCAGTGTTAAGAAAGGAAAATGAAAAGAAAGTCATAATTGGTGACCCCCTGAGTTCTCACATCAGCTTAAGGGAATCTAAAAGTTTGAGTATATATAAGTCCAATGAAGATTCTGAAGCCAAGGAATAGTATTCTTTTCTTTCGTCTTGTTCAGTAGAACTTTCTACTGCATTCATCTTGCGATAAACTTTCTTTTTACTTGGGAAAACTGCAGTTTTTGAGGTAGATGGTAAGGCAAGTTTTTTCAATATCTTCTACTGAAATACTTTTACACGGCTCAACATCAAGCTTTCTCTTTATGGATGTCCCTTGTTCTACTGCTTGTTTCCTTGTCATTTCAATATTTTTATGAAGGTGTCTGAAACAGCACTTAGATCTGGGTCTGTGACATTGAGGAGGCATTATAGAACTTTGAATACACAAAGAGGAAAGACGCCAGCCTTCTTGAATCCAGCTTGTAAATTGTATTTTGGGTTGGGAAGAACTTTATTCTAGAGATTATTTAACAATGAAGGAAATACATTTTTTGGAACTGTTGGTATCCTTTGTTCATTTGGCGTCACTTTCCACTCATCAAATGTTTGCCGCCAATTGGCATTTGAACAGCCGAAAATGATCTCTGTTGAGAGGTTGCTTCAGATGGGTGGAATTTGGAGAAAGCATTATGAACACAATGTTTTGTTCTTCACAAGCTTATATCAATACAGGTCCTGATTTATGGTTATCAACCAGCAAGAGAGGAATTCGTAGTGGCTTACTAAGTAACTTAAGCAAGTGGAGGGCATACAATTTTTTTTAATCCTTAATTTTGTAAATAAATACTAAATAAATACTTTTTCTTAATGACTTCTGCAAATCTGTGTTTTATTTTAAAGACTATTGATTGGTTTATGATATAGTTGCAAAACATTCTCTCAACTACAGTTTTTTATTGATTTATCAAAGGAAATATTCAAAGGACCATAGTTGTGTACCTCATAACACAACTATGGTTCAAAGTTTGTCAAAAAAAAAAACTATATATAGAATAGCAAAAGTGTTTATCATCAATTTCTTATCTTTCTACATGTAATATTATCAAAAATAATCTTTTGGAAAGCTTTATTTTAGAAGTTATAGCCATAGTTGTGTGAAATTACTGTAATCAAAATGAAATTATTATTCATATATTTATATAACATAGCTCATTAAAATAATGTCACAGCTAATCTGTGAACAAATTAAGTACTTGAGTAAATTAAATTAATTTTTGTAAGTAAAAGGAAATTTATGAAGCTTTTTTTTTCAAATTAACTTAAAAATGAGTAATTTTCCTTAACATTTTAATAAAAGTGGATTCTAATTAGTATTAGTTTATTATGATAAAATATAACATATTAGTAAAGATCCTGGAATAGATGTTATTGTAATTAATTCAAATTTTAAAAATTGGTTACCTCTGAAGTGCAATCCTCAAAACGTATGGCATAACCAACTTCATCCCCAAGATGTGTGCCCATCTCGTCAGAAACTCTCTTAGCCACTGACATGGCGGCCACTCTGCGAGGCTGAGTGCAACCAATCATCCCATAGCGACTATAGCCATCCTCATGTAGATACTGGGTCAATTGAGTGGTCTTACCACTGCCTGTCTCTCCAATAATGATTACAACGTTGTTTTCTCTGATTACATTCAGTAGCTGTACAAACACACAAATAGTCATACAAATAATGAGTTAAATAAATAGGTTTGTTGCTGCTATCTGCTCTGCTGGTTTTCCTGGTGGTGGTGGTGATGATGATGGTAGTTGTGGGTATTAGTAACTGTAGTAGTAGTAGTAGTAGTAGTAGTAGTAGTAGAAGTAGTAGCAGGGATTAATCCCTAAACATGGTCCAGCTAAGCACAATGTGCTTGTCAGCTGGTGCCTCACCATAAATGTCATACATACATGTAATAGTGAAGATATATAATAAATACATTTCATTCCTTTTAGGGATGGATGAGAATGGGACATGAGTCAAAATATCGGGATTGGGACGGGAACGGGAGATTAAAATATATATTGTTTTAAAACTATTATGGTAATTCTTATAAAAGCTTTGACATTATAAAATATAGTAATACAAAAAATATAGGATAAAAACTTATTAATATAGAGGTGTGAGAATTGCATTTTTTACTGAAACAAATAGCAAAATTTTGGACAGATATTGAATAATACAAATCAAATAATTAATTTTAATACGTTATTTTTATTAGTTAGTCTCTTGAAAATTGTGTTTTATGTTTAACTACCTTTTGGAAGAGTACAAAAAATAAAAATATAGATTTTACCTTTCTTAAATGTCCTCTATTTTAACACCTCTTAAAGGCTATCTAGGTTTGAAACACCTTAAATATTCTTTAGATCTAAAACCCCTTTAAGGTTCCCTAGGTTTGTTACCCTTTAAATATTCTCTATGTTTGAAACACTTGAAACTTCTCTCTGTTTAAATGATGCTCATAAATAGTTGACCTTGACACCCTTTCTCCCCCCCCCCCCCC
>CABFWB010003924.1:0-31628 GCA_902151455.1 Timema bartmani
GGGGGGGATATTAAAACGTGGCACACAAAGTTGTTTTTCTTTTACCAGACGTCAAAAATTTATGGTTGACATCTTTTAACTTGACTTTTTATTTGTTTACTTTTAAAAATTGTGTGGCTTAGATAAATAGTTCAATAAGTTTGGGCTATTTCCACCGCGTACCCGTTCAAGCTCTACCCAAACGTTAATGGAAAAGGGATGAGGAAGGTGAAATTTTAGAAGAACGGTATCATCATTTGTGTGAAGGGAGAGTAGGAAACCATTTTAGGAGAAACAAAACCCTCAGTAAACTCGACCGGGATTTGAACTAGATATTCCTGTCATCGGCAGTCTAGTCCAACGCGAAGGGGATGCGTTAGACCAGGGATTCTTGACCTTTTTACGAACACAAACCTCCAATGGATTGCCCGATATGTACTCATACACGCTTAGCCAGATTGTCGAAATCATCATCATCATCACCAGTCATATTAGGTAGGCTACCAGTATTACATCAAAATATGGCAGTCAATATCTTGGTTTTACTTTACAGATGGATAGCTAGGAGCAGAACAGCTCATAGAAAGTCATAAGAACTTCTATTAGGCCTATATGTACTCCCGGTTAATAATCCTTGCGTTGGACGATGATGCCACCGATGCGGGTGATTAGATATTTAACTTTCCGACCAATTGAGTATTATGTTTGTTTAACCGTACATTTGATAAAGTTATAATCTGTGGGTTTAATTAAAGAATATACAAAGTACAAGACATAATAGAATGAAGCTGTGTCCGGGACTGTACGACACGAGTCGGCCGGGAGAAGAAATAAGAGACGTGTTTTAATTCAAGTTTAACGACAATGGATGGTTTCCTCGAGAGCAATGTAGCACTCCAGGGGACAATTGTGACGGCAATAAGGTCCATTCAGGAGCGTTCAAGGGAGAACTTACTTCTTATTTACAGCAACAAGAGACTTTTAACACGAAGTGTGGACTTCTTGCTCCTCGGCAGCTTCTACTGCTAAGAAATGTAGATATTTCTTCTCCTGGTGAGGGTTCCAATTGAAACTCTTAAATCTGGTTTTCTGTCAAGGAGTTGTCAAAAATGGATGCACTTACTATAAAATATGTTGTTTAAACAATTTGTGCTATGATATTTACAGAACCTTAATATTTTCTAAAATATTATTGCTAAGCTAAATAAAATGGCACGACACAATCTATCTTACTTTCTCATATATTATATTATATTATTGTTTGTGACAGAATTTTCAAAACCAGTTATCCGTAAAGCTACCTCTTGTAGGGTTTCCTAATAAAAACTAACATTATTTTTATAGTAATATGAAAGGGATAGTTGTCGGTAATATTTTATTGACAATTTGTTTCCATTTTCTGAGGGGGGGTCAACAAGATGACGAAACATTCTCCGACCTAACCGTTAGTAAGAGGAAACAAAGAATTTTCCAGTACCTTCTTTCACAGTTTGAATTGGTCACATTCCTATTGGTGCGAATTCAAACAAGGTGGAGAAGGGTAGGAATGTCATGACAGTTAAGTAGCGGTCTGACCGAGGCCCTTGTAAATCGGGAACTCTTGTTTAAAATGTAGACGGACTCAGCTGAAAAATTACTGTAGACAAGGCCGTAGGCAGCCAATAATTTCAGGGGGGGTTTGTTGGGCACATCCCCCAATTGCCGGAGGCTGGAAAAATTTCTAAATGATAAACGTTTCTAGAAGCTATCTGAAGTGTTTTTTATGAGCAACATAACCCACTAACTGCAGAAGGCTATAAAAAATTATAGATATTAAACACCTCTAAAAGCTCTCTTAAGTGCGTTTTATGGTAACAAAGCCCCCTAATTTGTACTTTTACCTTAATTTTGATATTGTTTGAACCATAAATAAAGCTATATATATTTTGTTCATAAAATTTCAGGGGGGGTTTCAACCCCCAAAACCCCCCCTTGACTACGGCCTTGATTGTAGACGTTCGTGTTGCAATGATTGTGAGAGAATTTTGTTTCCAAATGTAGCAACAATCATTTTTATGAAAGTGTAGTGGGAGTCAGATTTATATTCACATTATACTTTATTTATTTGCGTGTCATTTGTTAATGTGTAATTCTTTTCTAAATCACCGGTGTAATGTAAAGTTTACAATATATTAACCACAATAAAAATTTAATCAGTTAATATTTACATTATGTGATGACTATTTTAACGGCCAGTATGGTAAATAAAAAATGAGCGTAACACACATGACACATTCTTCAGAAATTAAATTTAAACAAAATAGCTTCAGTCATTTTCAAAAATAATTCATCGTCGAATTAATTTGTTTTAGAAAAGTGAACATACATTTTTATTAATAATTTAAAACACTCCCCTTTTACCTTTTTTAAATCAAAACGTTAAAGCTATAGATGGGTAGAATCCTTTATTTCTCGGATATAAATCTAGAATCCTATTTTTTTTTAAATCTATAATCCTAATTTTAATCCTCGAATATTTGAAAATGAAAAATTATACTCAAATTGAAAATATTTGAAATTCAGTTTATTTTTTTTAGGTGGTTAACTAGAAACTATAATTCCTAGACTTAACAATTTTATATTTGGACAATGAGTCATTGAGAATGGTAATATCTGGCAGTCCCCCGTAAAATGTGTAGCAAGGATATTCGAAAACATGCGTAATATTTTGTAATCGACTCAAAATAAAAGTGTTTCCCGTTCAGAGAAGCAAAAATTGAACATATTCCAAATTATAGCTTGTAAGTTGGAAAAATTTGTGACACTTTTAAGAGAATTCCTACAGCAAAATTATGTTTTATGATATATATTAATATTTTTATAGCATTATTCATTCGAGTGAATGGTACAGGCTAAAAGTTTGATAAGAATGGTTTCTGAGATCTTGGCAAAAATGAGAAAATTCAAAAACTACGGAGATTAGAGACCAGACACTTAACAAGCTTTCTAAAGGAACTTCTAAAGTGCGCACTAAAGTAATGTTTTTCACGTTTGGCTTTACGGCTCTAATATTTGATTCCGCCTCAAATTCAATATTTAATAGTGGTAAGAGATACACAAATTTACTTATGGTAGTTTCTGGAATACACTTAGTTTTGTGCTGATTGAACCAGAAAATATGAATCTTAAGGGTATCAACTCTAATAATTATTTCAACCGCATCTCTTAAGTGCCATTTGCGATTTACGCATATATCATATACCACTAGTGGGCTAAGGATGAATAAGGAATAATTTAGAAGAAATATACCCGTATTTTCGCTGAGGGAGAGTGGGAGAACACTTGGAACACCCACATTCAGTACACCTGATCGGAATTTGAACCCCGACCTCCCCGTAGCCAATAAATCAGATTAAATGAGTTTACCAATCAGAATACATGCCACCCTATGGAAGTATATTTTTCTTTGATATCGCGATTTTGGAGAAAACTAAGAATTTGTTTTTGTAAAAAAATTTTACAAAACTCATGATCATAACTCGCGTTCCCTTCCAGCCCAGCTCAAGGTCATTCAACCATCAAAACTTTATTGCACTCTTTTAACAATGAAATATGTATAATATTAATAATATTCATTTAAATAAATGCAATATTAATAATATTCGTTAAATAAATGAAATGTTTATAATATTAATAATGTTCATTAAATAAATGAAATACTTATAATATTAATAGTATTCATTAAATAAATATTTCATTGTGTACACCTCATATGAATGTCTAGTTGGTACGCAAAAAGCATAAAATAGCAAGTTTGACCCCTTATAACGTGAACTGTAATGTTTTAAAATTACGAATCTATTTATAGCTTGTAATTATACATGACGTGTTAAGATTGTGCAATAAAGCGTTAATGATCGAATGACTATAAGTATACCCTGATTTTGATAGACACCCTGCCCTGAAAGGCCTAATTTTGTACCAGAATCCTTTTATATATCTGGAAGGATAAAAGGTCTTCAAGAATGGACTTCTAACACCGTTATCCTACCAAAATACTACTAGGATAGTAGGATTCTGGTACATAATAATGCCTTTCAGAGTGGGCTTACTGTCAAAATCAGGGTATTAGTAAGTAATCTTAGAATGTGCATTATATGTTTGGTTTAGTATATAGTAATTAAATGGGCATTTTTAATATTCATGGTAGTACTATAATTTTAATGAACTAATTAAAAGACTTAGCTCTTCAAACAAACTTGCTAACTTGAATCAGTAGCTTAATATTTTTTTTCTCCCCACTTTAATTCTGATGTGATCTAAAGTTTAATTTATCAACTACGAGTGTTCATCTTGCCCGAAGGAAGGACGTTACATGTAAAGTTCTCCAATAACAACAACAAAAAACATTTTCCGCTTGAAAAATGGTGTTCATTCCATTTTTCTAACACACGCACGTACCTGCGCAGCGCACATTACCAATAAATAACTCATACTGTGAAACGTTGAACATGTGCGGTAAACGACGCAAGTCTCAGTCCAACAAATGGAACAATGTAATTGTGTACGTGTGGCGCGGAAAATAAGGTTTTACGTTTGGCGGACTGAATAATATTCTCATTCATTTTAACACAAGGGTTGCCTAGCTGGCGCATTTATGAAGGGATTTTTTGGTCTAATTTTGATGAAATTATGTATGTACACTTTTGTTAACACCATTTTATATGTAGCTACTTCTTAATAAGGTGTATATATATATAGTGTATGTATTTTGTAACTGTCTATGTATTTATTTTATTTATCTCTTTATATATTGTTCATGTATCTATGCCAATTATCTAGTGTGTATGTAACTTAGTGTTACCAGTAGAATTAGTGTAGTAGTTTGCATTACTGATGAATGCTGGTGCATTTTCATAAAATAACCCCCCATATTAAGTGGCAGCGTTAAATTGGTTAGTGTAAGTTAGATATCCTGAAAGTTTAATAAATATTGCAGTACAAAATAAAAGTTAAATATCTCTCAGTTAAAACGTCTACTTCCTGCATTGGTGGGCACGCGTAAAAAGTCGTTGGACTCGCCTGGTTTGTTTTTCTGGTGATATTAGTAAGTTGGGTTTTGAATCCCAGCCGCGTATGGGATTTTTTTCACTCTATTGTGCTACACTCTACCTCCACGCAAATGCTGATATACCTTCTCTATAGAGTCTACCTTACTTATGAAAATGATACTGTTTCACTATAGCTAGACCTAGAGTGTCGTTATGCTTCTGTTCATCTCACACTTGCCATGAACACACCTTGCGTTTGATAGTAAAGAGACCGCTACGCGAAGGAATAAAATGCAATATTAAGAGTTATATTTTCACTAAGCCATATTATGTTAGTTTCTGTTTCTTGCGAGCAACTAAAAATCCATAAGTTTGAATTGGTAGAAATGGTGGATATAATATGATCAATATTATCTTTTTGGTATCATTCAAACTCTAAGGCAAATTATACTTTAAAAATAACAAAAATATTACGCCTTGAAAGAAAATTAATACATAATAATCTACTAATGATGATCAACAACAATATTTTAACTATTTTACTTTCCTATTAATTTTGGTGTCACTCCTGTAAATGAGTAGTGATATATATGTATATATAATTTCACATAAGCACTTTGTTGATACATGACCATAAAATCGGCCAAGAAGATTTTTGAGAATAGTTCATAGTTAATTTAAATAGGGGTCATCTGACAATCTTTTAATAATGCTTAGTTAAAACGAGAAGAGCGTTATTTTAAATAATCAAGTTTTTGTTTCATTTACCATAACCAATGTTCTCTGGCAAAGCGTGACCTAAAACAAACTTGGGACATAATTATATCATTGCTGATAATTTATTGAATGGGGTACATTTCGCCAGGACTAGAGACTCCTTGCTCCTTTCTGCCACGACCCATTCTCTAGCCGTTGTTTTTATCCAGGGGGGATTAAACTTTAATTAACTTTGTTAGTGCATTTTCATTTTAATGTTACCACAAGGATGCATGCACAGATAAAAAAATATCCAGCCAGATTATATATTTTTTATCAAATGTTCATACTATTTCTTTATTATTGAGTAACTTTGAGCATATACTGACTACAATAAAAGGAAATTAATAAATGCGTTTTATTAAAATCTTTAATGAGGATAATCATCGACCCCCATTAGGTTTGTTCACTTTATTTGGAACAGAGCCTATTGATTGGCGTGCTATAAGAACATTCCTCCAATGAGGCACGAGCAGCGTAGCTGGGTAAGTGCTCACGCAAGGAAAAGTGCGTGATGGATGGTCGTTTTGGTATCTGTATGAAAAACGCCATCGTGCTATTATGGGGAAAAGTTATCCGATTAGTGACGAGAGTAAGAATTTAGTTTTACAATATCGAAGACAAGTTTTGGGGAATGTCTGCAGTTTTCCTATGAATGGTTTATTAGAAACTAACAATAGAGCGGAGAGGAGTCTTTGATCAAATTTTTTATTTTTTTTATTTTCTGCATACTTTTATTTCCCTTAGTTAAGTAAATGTTAAAAATTTTAGTCGCGTCAAATTTTATGTATTTTCAATATTTGTTCATTATGAAATCACTTATTGAATACTAAATGCTAAATACTTGAGTCATTTCGCAGCAACTCTTTTATGTTTATGAAAGGGAATTGCCCTGAACGTAATGGTATCACTCAAAATACCCAAACAATTCTTAAATATTTTAAGTCTATGGGTGTGGGCTGGTGAAATGGGGTGTTTTGAAATTTCCAAAGATTATTTAAAATACTACTCAATATAGTGGTAGACGATTTCAATTTGTCAGACAGATATAAGATTCACTCCAAACAATTTTTTTTTTAATATTCAAAATGAGGGACCGAAAAATGGGGGAGGGTGGTCCCCCTTCAAAATTTTCGAAACTAATAAAATAAAATACTTCTTCTCTGGTAGAACATGTTAATATTTACATACATATAAAGAGGCAATTTCAAATAACCAAAAGAGTTTCAATTTTTTTAGTTTCCAAATAAGGGTCAGTGACGCGGGGGAGTTGACATTTTCAAAACCTACATAAAAACACTTTTTAGTATGGTAGTAAATTTAAATAAAGCAGGAAGGTGGAAAGATTACTCCATATAACTAGAAAAGCATAAAAGTTTTTAAATTTTATATTGGAAAATAGAGGGGGGTTAAGAATTACAAAACCTGATACAAAAAAACATTTATCAGTGTTGTAGAAAAACTAGTATTTAAATTTTAAATGGGTTTCAAGAAATAGGGGGCTCTAATTTCCAAATAATGGGCAAGAAGAGAACCATTTTGGATGTGATTCTTCGGCGCGAAGCAAACTGGATTGAACACATCCTTAGGAGGAACTGTCTTCTGCATGACGTCATAAAAGGAAAGGTTGAGGGAAAGAGGAGCTTAGGAAGGAGGATGATTCAAATACTAGATGACTTTAAGGAAAGAAGAAAATTCTGGGAGCTGAAGAAGGATGATAGGGCGTATTGGTGGTCACTGACTGTCGTAAGACAGAACACCTTATAGTAATAATAATTTCCAAAAGATTAGAATAAACAGCGTCTTGGTGGGATAGGCAATTGAAACTGTGCAGATGATTGCAGGGACCAATATGTCTCTGGAACAGCATATTATTTCTTTCGTGCGCTTTGTTGAGCTGTGATGCTCTTTTTACTATCTCACAACCACTCAAAGAAAGAAAGTATTGTGATCTTCAAAATCAATCTAATTCGATATTTTGATGGATGTTGTCATGAACCTGAAAAAGTGATGTCCGCGATGTCATTTGTCTAAGCCTAGAAACGAGACTATTTTACAGATCTGGCTAAAACTTGGTATCCAGGGTTTTAATAAGGTTCCCTAGAGGGATTTTGAAATTGGCTATGTAACCCTAAATTTAAGGGTGGTTTACTTTAGGCTGAAAAGAGAGAAGATTTTTTTTTCAACATACCTAATTATTTTATTAATATTTATAACTAGGCATTGTTTAGCACTAAAAACAAAATGGTGCATCTCATTTTTTCGGAAAAATGACTTAGAGAAGGTATGTCCAACTGTTTCCCGGCTGAGGGCTGAATAAGTTTTTGGGTAACTGTCCGGGAGCCATAAATAAATTTATAATACCTAATGCCCAGAAATATATAAAAAAAAGCCTAATTTGCTGTTCATTTCTGCAATTTTAAGTATTTCAAATTTATATGTGGGTGGGCCGCACAGAACGAACTCGCGGGCCGTGGGCTGAATCTCCCTTATCAAAGGGTACTACTTCACATAAGCAGCTATCTCCAATTTTGATTACCTCCGTAATTCTTTGAGATACGAAATAATATCAGTCACCAAAACGTTGCAGGATTATTAAAAATAAACAACTTGAAATATATTTTTTACAAAACCATTAGTCTCCGAGCTATAGGCAAGTATATTTTTAAAATGAAGTTCTGGGAAATGTAAAACCGAGATGTCGCCTTTTCCTCAGTAAAAGTGTATATTATTTATTCTCACAAATCTTCAGCGATTTAAATAAACGTCTCCATTCCTTCGGATGGGAAATAAATCCGTTCCGTTGGTCCCATATCGATTGCGGCATGTAAAAGAACGCTGGAAAATATGTGAAAATACCTTTCCTGGCAAAATCGGCAGGCCCTTTTGCTCTTGCTCATAGAAATTCTCGTGTGCTGATATAATCAGTCAGTTCATAAAGTGCACGTTAAATACCTTAAATAAATAATAATAATATTAATAATAAGTAAAGAAGTGAGGATGTTTGTGTGGTGCATCGTACCATTTATTTCATAATATTTTTATAATAATGTACAATACATTACTTCGGTTTACTAATCTTATAATCATTCATAGTTAAAGGTTGTGTTCGTTTGTGCACTCAGTTTATGGGCTGGCTAATGTTTCATGTCAAAAATAAAATTTATTTTAATTTTTCGATTGGCATATTTTGGGTTTATCTTGGCTAGCTTGGTATTGTACTGTACAATAAGAAATTATGTATAAAAAAGTTGGCAGCCGAATGTTGAACGTCTTAATTTGATGTCTGTCTGTCCACATGAATTGTTCAAACATTTTAAACACCCTGTAAATCTTAAATTTGGAATGTTGATAGATATTGATGAAGTTATCTATAAAAGTTACAAAAACAAAAAAAATTGCAGTTTAAAAATAGTAGATTGTATTATGCAAAAAACTTTGTAAATAAATATTTATATTTCCAAATTACAAACTGTTGCTTTGTAATTTCTATTTGTTTTAACTATTTAGAAACCAATTGCTTTTACCGCGTCATTAATCTCAGGGCCAGTACATAGAGTACACAGGGTCGAATTAAGAATTTAATATTTTGTTTATTATCCCTTAGGTCAATTTTATTTTTAGAAACCAAAGTTACGTAGGGATTCCCGTTTCGAAGAACGGGCACGCCATCTAGTTATTTTTTCTCTTCTTCTAAGCACCATGTCCTACTACCCGTTCGGTTTTTTTTAATTAATGAGTTAGGGATTATGACGTTTGAATTTGAGATAAAGTATACCTTCATTTGCGTTGAGGGATACTGGAAAACCATTTAGGGAAAACCATACTCACCACACCCAACTGGGATCGAACCCCGATCTCCCCCTCATCAGCAAGTCTATAATGTGAGAGTGACTCAAGAGCATGCGGCCGCCGAAGTGGTTTGTATAGAAATTAAAGAAGCCTAAATAATGTTATGTTGTTTTTGATTTTAAAATGTTCGTTTTTCTTATAGTAAATATAGTATATTTTTGATTAAAATATTACAAATGGTGTCGCGTTATAAACGATATATGTATTATTTTGTTAAGTTTTCAACAAAAGTAGCTCTTTTACCAATTGTGTACTTATATGATAATTATTCCTATTATTGTGTATAGCACAAACTTGAGACAAGAATAATCCCGAGGATTTGTTGTAAGAAAACGCGTCTTTGCAGATTTCAGAGAATACACACACACCACTGATTTAGAGAGGGTTCAAAAGATGATGGTAATGTATAACACGGCTCTGTTTGCTCAAGACTTAAGTAAAGTTACGTTCAAAGTGCGTTCCGGGGAATTAGAAGGAAAACTTCCCCCGGATAATTTTACAAATGAGTTTATTTACATTTTAAACAAAGCGACTAGGTCGGAGAATTTTCAGACAGATGTTACGCAAATTTGTTTGTGCGAGAAAAATGAGATTAAAGAAATGCCGGATAGAATTCTTTGTGTGTGGAGGGTCAAAAAGGGTAGGAGGGAGGGGGATAGAGAAGGATAAAACAAAATAAAATGTATAAGTAAACTTTATTTGCGTACTTAAGAGGATATAATTAAGGAAAAGGTTACAAACTACATTTTTTAGTACTTTGTTAATATAAGTATATTTGATGTGTTCAAACTAAAACGGAACATGATTGTTTGGAAAAATAAATCTTTGTTTTGATACAGGTTATTTTAAATTTACATTAGCTACAATTTGAAAAGACCGCCTCTGTGGTCTAATGGTCAGAGTTTCTGGCTACAGACCCCCGGGTTTGATCCCCAGTGCTTCCTGATTTTTTTTTCTGTAAAACTGTGGATCTGGAACGAGGTCAACTCAGCCTCGTGTGTACAAATGAGGAGCTATTTTAATAAATATGTAGTAGCTCTGGTCTATAAAACTGATGTTAACGGCCATAGGATTCGTTGTGACTATTACATGACACCCTTTATCGTTAACGGCGGCGGCCGCTTGGTCGCTATAGCTGGATCGCTGGCTCAAGCCATGGAGTGTTTTTTTATTTTACAATTTTAAAATTCGGTGTATTAAAATACAGTTCCATAAGTAACGTATTGTTATACTCTTTACGTTCTGTCAAAAATGTTGGTATATCCTTTTATAGCTGTTATAGTTTAGTTAAATTCTGTGTACTACCTTTTCTTCGGGGGACATTAGTTCACTAATTACAACACTACCATGGTACCAAAGGTTGTTGCATAGTATACATGAACTCCTAGTGGGGAGGGGATTGAATCCAGGAGAACTGTTTATATAGAACACTATCATGTGACATAGAGGGACCTCGCTATCTTCCTCAAGACCCCGAGTTTGACTCCGCGCTGTGGAAGCCGCAGGATAGCAGTTAGTCTAGAAAACCTACTCGTTGGTTGTTAACGAACTCTCTCGGGACTAGAGTATTGGGAAGAAACTCTCCTCAAAGATTCTATTGGTTTTGCACGGACTAAAATAAAGAAGACATACATTATTTTTTTCTATAGTTATTTTGAATTGGTTTTTTTAAGGCTCAGTTATTTAAATTATTTTAACCAAGGGACGTATTTTGTGTGTGTGTTTTAATATCGTGTGTTGGAGAGACAACATTAACACATCACACAGACCAAACACAATTTCTCCATTTGATGAACACTTTTCTGTAAAATCACAATAAACGTTATTACCGCTGGTAAAACATGGTTATTCTACCAGTAAACATATTTGACTTCCTGCGGTTAATAGATTGGTACTGACAAATTAGTGCTACATAATTATACAACTATATCCATCCACGTGCTAATATCGCTATCCGTGGCGGTGGACACGCGAATAAAGACGCAAGGCTCGACTTTTCTGGCTTGCCAGTGAGGAAGAGTCTAGTGTTCAACTCCTGCCTGGATTTACTAAGATTATTTTGCCTTAAATGGCTTCCCACTCTCCCTCCACTTTAATGCGGGAACTTTTCTTTTAGATTTTATCGTTCTCATCCCTTACACATCATTTCAAATATGTGGATTGCCTGAACTTGGAGCGCGGATATAATAAATGGCTATTTTGAACTATTTGTTTACGATAAAACGTTAATTTAAGATAAGTGTGTGCTAAAATGTTCATAGTTCTGTGAACTTTGACCTTAACTTCCGAGGTTAACAGTTTCTGATGAATCCCACTGTGAGCGCTGGATGTTGTGGTTTGAAAGGCTCAGCTATATAATGTATGTAATCATTGAAACCGTGTTCGTATACATTCCCACGACTGTAATTTCGGGACGATGAGACACATCCTGAGACATAACAATAGTGCAGACCTACATTCAAGTCTGTATTTGCCAAGTGGCTCGCTATTCCCTGCTGAATAATCCACCAGGTCCCCAACAGAGCGCAGCTCGGGAGGAGTGACAGTTGACAGTCGGGACAGTAGACACGGAAACACGCTCTCCCCCTTGAGTGGTCGGTTACGGCTGACTACTATTCCCCTAGCGGTCTCTAAGATAACCAACTTCTCACCGTGTCATGTCTCCTGAGACAATGTAATCCAATAATACTGTCTCATAACTTTAATAGCATTTTATAATAATAAACACACTCGTGTATGTCCGCTTGCCTCAAATATTATTTCTATTAATATAAATGTCGGTACAGTACCGCAGGTGTTACAAAACCTTTTAGACTAAAGATGTCCATACATACACCAGGGAAAAAAATATCCATGAGACTTCTTACAATTGCTTACAATAATATTACTAACATAATATAACAGAAGTTAAATTTTACTAGTCTTTTAGAACTTTACTTGATTACATATTCAAAGAAAAATAATATGTTTCCCATCTACTTACTTATGCAAATAGTTCCACTTGCAAAATGAAAAATTCAAACCGTTTAAATTCGTTTAAGGCCGGTGGGTTGACAACTACCCCATTGACTCATATCAGACGGGAAAGGGCGGGATGGGGGATTTGTTTTAACCGTCTCAATTTGGAAGTGAATTAGTCATACCCAATAGGTTTTTATCAGTCGAACGCTATAGAGGGGCAATAGTTATTCTTAATATATTCTCAACTGATTAGTGGTTCAATAAATCAAATTAAATTAATAAATGTAATATTTATTTTATTTGCAATAAGACATTGGTGGGAATACCTAACTACCTGGCTTCCAAACACTATTCAAAATAATTTAGCGCTGACTGTTAAGTGATCCGCAAATATCAAGAAAGATCAAGTTCGTACATTAGGTCGGTAATGATACTACAAAGGACTACCAGCGAAAACAAAACACGGGACATTGAATTTATTTAATATTTTTATGATTATAATATTTAGTCTTTTTTCATCTATTGATGGATCTGATAATAAAATAAACTTTCTTAAAAAATTAAAAGATGCTTTGGATTATATTTGGTCCAAAAAGGGATGAAGGTACTGGGGAGTGTAGTAGGTTACATAATTATGGGTTACATACCCTGTACTCATCACAAGAAATTGTTAGAATAATCAAGTCTCGTAGATTACGGTGAGCAGGACAGGCAACGCGAATGGTAGTCTTAAACCTTGTTCAGGATACTGGCTTGCAAACCCAATGGAGAGACCATTGGAAAGACCCAGACACATATTGGAGGATAACATTAGAATGGATCTGAAATAGTGTAATGAGGTGGATTGGATAGAACTAGCTCAAGATAGGGATATGATATAATGAGGTGGATTGGATAGAACTAGCTCAAGATAGGGATATGATATAATGAGGTGGATTTGATGTAACTAGCTCATGATAACGATAGGTGGCGTACTTTTGTAAGGGTGGCAATAAACTTTAGAGTTCCTAATACCATAGGGTAAGTAATGCTTTGTGTTGAGCTTATTTATGACAATAATACTTAAAGTTCTACACATATCATCACTCTAAGAGTTTACGTTATAGATGGGTCTAATACCCTTAGACCATCCCGCTTTATTTCGTAGTCGCAAATATAAAGCAAACTTTAAAGCCAACATTGACAAATATACTTAGAGTAAATTTACTTATAATAAATGAGATAATAACTAACGTGTTGGTAATTATAACTCCGTATCCATTCCAATTTTTAGGAAAAAAATTGACCAAAATTGATAGTATTTTACTTAATAATTAGTGTTATTTTAGATAGTATCTATCAAAAGTGACAGCTGCAGATCACACGACTTGACGTATGAATACGTCACAGATAAGGCCCTTCCTCACACACAACAAATGCACATAATGTAAGCTATAGCCCAGTAATGACTTTTCTTTACTTCTACAAAATAAATATGTTTCCAAACTATTTTGCATCAAAAGGTCTAAGCTTCTTGAGATAGTTGTTTTAAAACATATATGTTAGGTACCATGATGATTATTTACATTTTGACGGTTATGTGAACATGAAAACTTCCCACTAATGGATTTTTTTTTACATACACACATCGTTATTGACAATCCTCTGCATACTTAACAAGTTGCAGTTTGGTATGCCCTCTCAAGAGCTGGACCTGTTGTTTTTTGATGACGATTATCATGAAGCTTTTTTTTTTTAGAACGAATCAGTTTATTTTCTGCGTCAACGGACACTGTTTGATTCCAAAAAGATGGCGCATGTTCTAATACAGCGAGAATTACTTTGATTTTTTAAAAGGAAACGTTTGAAAACGGAGTGGTCTCGAACTTATTAACTACCTTATACCCATGGTGGTAAATTCGATTTGGTTGACCTTGGCTCCTAATCTAGACCTATATTATTAATTCCCATGGGGCTATGTCAAAGTGAAGGTGCTCAGAACTTCTCATTGCACATTATATGATCTTAAGAGCCCTTCTAACGGCTAATTAATCTGTAAATTAGATATGCCTACAACCATAAAACCTAGTTAGGTGTGGGTTTCTGCAGTCTTAATTTCTGAATATAAAATAAGCTGCCCTCACACTGCAACGAATATTTTATTTTATACTATAGATTCTTAAACTGTTGGTCGCGACCCCTCTGGGGCTTGCCAAATAGATTATGTGGGCTGCAGCAAATATTGACAAACGTAAGAAAATTAAAGCTTTTTAATATAAATATTTAAATTATAATACATTACAACCTTTCATTATATAATTGTTTTGTTTATGGCAGAATTAAACTACTTCGGCATGATAACACTAATACCACAAATGTAATGATAATAATAATTTAGAATACTGTACTTAATATTAATAATGGTGATCTAAACAGTCTTACAAGATGCAGTAAACTTTATTAACTTTATCAAAAGTCACCCCCTTAATAGTCGCCTCTTTACAAATATACAAAGATTTAGGCTCTGCCTATTAAGATGGGGTGGTAGTGAGCACCAGTTTAGTGCATTAATTTTGCAGTTTTTATAACATAAACATTTTTTGGCCAAAATAAATCAAACATTTCTTCTATAGAAACATAGAGTTTAGCTTTCTGCACATGCTAATCTCAAGAGTTCTTGAATATCTCTCATGAGCATAGCGGCATTTGGTGACAAACTTTTTAAATGCAGAGAAAAAGTTGTCACTAAATTCCAGGACACCCTTGACAGATATTAAAGAACTGTTGAGATTAGTATGTGCGGAAAACTAAACTCTATGTTTCTATAGAAGAAATATTTGATTTATTTTGGTCAAATAAATGTTTATGATATAAAACTTCGAAAATACTGCCCTAAACTCACGCTCACTACCACCCCATCTTATAAACATCTATTACATGCAGAAATTAGGTGACTGTCTAGTTATATACCGGCTTGGAGACGACTAATTGAACTAAAAGATCAGGTAAGGCTATTTTTGACTGAAAGAAAAACCCTTAGATATATTGGATCCCTTTAACAACTATGTTTGGCTCTGCAAACTATCTTATATGTCAGATATATTTGAAAAGCTCAACAAACTGAATATGTATCTTCAAGGAGAGAAATTTATGTTGCGTGATAAAATCCAGTGTTTACGATAAAGATAATCATATGGAAGGCTAAGTTAGAAAATAATTCATTAGAAATGTTTTCTTCTAATAACGATTTTATTACTGAAAATAACTTGAGCAATTATATGGCTAAGAATATCATAACTGATCATTTGGGTTGCTTGGATGAACAGTTCAGAATATTTTCAATCATATTTCAACACCGACCATTTTAAGTGGTTGCAGAAAACTTTCATAAGACATAATATAAAAGTTTCCTCTCTCATTGAATGCACAGGAAGAATTTGTAGAACTTTCGAGTGTTTTAAATGAACTTGAATTTTCAAAGCAAAACTTGAACGTCTTTTTGGCTTAGCATTAAGGTCGAATACCCAGCATTCTCTGAATTATCACTCTCGCCTCTTCTACCATTTACAACATATTTGTGTGAGTCAGCCTTTTCAACATTAGTTGTAGTAAAAACTAAATACCGTTCTCGACTAAACGACGTGGAAATAGCCATGAGACTTTCACTATTCGATATCAAGCCAAGATTGAATTTACTGTTTCAAAATAAGCAAGCTCATTCATATCATTACATTTTTGTGCTTATCACTAAATACTATTCAAGAGTTATTAAGATGGGGTGCTAGTGAGCGTGAGTTTAGAGCAGTATTTTCGAAGTTTTTATAGCATAAACTTTTTTTGGACAAAATAAATCAAATATTTCTTCTATAGAAACATAGAGTTTAGTTTTCCGTGCATGCTAATCTCAACAGTTCTTTAATATCTGTCAAGGGTGTCCTGGAATTTAGTGACAACTTTTTATCTGCATTTAAAAAGTTTGTCACCAAATGCCGCTATGCTCATGACATATTAAAGAACTGTTGAGATTAGCATGTGCAGAAAGCTAAACTCTATGTTTCTATAGAAGAAATATTTGATCTATTTTGGCCAAAAAATGTTTATGCTATAAAAACTGTAAAATTAATGCACTAAACTTTCGCTCACTAGCACCCCACCTTAACGTTACTAATTTTCTTACTTTTATATAAACATGTAAGGTTTGTAAACGATAAAAATTTAATTAATTATATTTTTATATAACTGCATGTATGCATTTTTTTTAAAAAGTTCATTATTTCTATCTTTAATTTAATTTAACAGCTCAAAAGCAGGCACTAAATAGATGCTAACAAAAACTAAACTTAGCCATGACTTCCTGAGGTTGCTAATGAATCTGTTTCGTGAAAATGGGCCGTGATTAAAAAAAAGTTTAAGAACCATGCACTATTAACGACGCTACTCGGATCGGGAAACGGCTGAAGTTATTTTCTGCATCTCTCAACCCAAATAATGTTCCAGTAGAATAAAGCGTTCATTTGTACTCAGTTTCGTGCGGCTGTTGAAGGGGTTTTGGGTTAGTTTGTGTTTCATGGTTCGTGCCTCCTTTCTTCACGTCAGCAACTAACTTTATTTGGGGGGGGAAGGGGGTGAACTTTATAGTCCTGTTGTGATATGAGTAGTTGTTTCGAATTGTTGGCTAAGCTCGCTCTTCGCTCTTGCTCTTGGTTCTCAACTACTTCCACTCAACTTCAGTTTTACTTGTCTCTTGGTTAGACATTGTGTTTCAAGGTAAGATGAAAGGGATTGTGAGCTAAGGCCAGTATATTTGAAATTTTTATTGCAAAAAATTAGTTTGTCCATCTATATTAATAAAATGAAGTTTGTTTGTCAGTCATGAGCATTGTGCGATATCTACCACACGCAGAGGTCTGAAATAAAAAAATAAATAATCAGTAGCCCTTGTGAACGAACATGTGCACCTCGAAGCAGGAATTTTAAAATTGAAAAGTTATCTTCCGCGTACAATCATTAAACTAAAAAACATTTCTCCCGCACAACGGCGGGTATTTCAACATGTAATAAATACGAGTAAAATATTGCTTCAGTGGATATATTTTGTTTAATTTTGTACAAATATTAATGTCAACAGTTGAAGGGTAGAGGGGGGAAAAAGGCGGGAAGTCCATTTTGAGCTCAAATTAAGCGAGTGCTGCCATCTGTTAGACAATCATGAGACCTTTATAATGCACCTTAGACTATGATTAAAAAGGTCTCTTTTCCATTTAAATCTTTATATATATATATATGTATAAAAGGTAATTTGCTGGGGTCGTTATGGGGTTTGCGTTACCAAAGTTGCTGTCCTTGAAAATGTGTGCGATGAGACTTTCTCTTTTTTCTCCCTGTACCCTTCAGTTCTCGAATATTTGTTGTGATTATATTGGAATGGAAGGATTAATTATTAGTTTGGTTTGGACTTGTTAAAAATTGTATTGCCGCATATTTAGGTATAACTAGGATAAATATTTAACTTTGTCGACCTTACTAAAGAACTCTATAAATAATTTAAATTATCAAATTATATTCAGGTAGAAATTTATCTTGTCTTAAACAATATATATTTTTTAAATTAATTTCATAAGCCCCTCTTATATATTGACAAACCCATTTTAATAAAAGTTATATTAAATTATATGTATATTCTAATTTTAAAAATAGATCACAATGAAAAATTATAGTTTAGATAAAAACATAAAGGTTTTAAGTGAAAACTTCTTCGCGATTGGTATTAGGACGATAAATTAAACTTTGCATGTGTTTATGTCTTACATCGTTATTTACGATTATATGAGACTTCCATGCTCACTGTTCGATGGTACTTCTGTGAAATCACTAAAGAAAAACTACGGCATGGACTTGGCTGTACCGTTCTAATGATCTCCTAATCACGCGTGCGTAGTTTGCTGTCCTTTACACCAAAGAGATGGTAAATGTTGATCCTACCATGATTAGAACTAACAGAGATTTGAGGACTAATACTTTGAAACAGGTTTTTGTTTTTTAAAATTAGGGCATATAAATAATTTTTTTAATGCTTATAGTGACATAAAGGTCTACCTTTTTAAAATCTAATAAATAATATCAACAGACGGCCTTACACCTTAGCCAAGTTGGTAGCGTATCTCTGTTCCAAACTTGGGGACTAGAGTTCGATTCCTGGCATGATCGAAAAGACCAAATAATTAGTGAAATAAAGGACTTTCCCTTTAACTGTGATTAATTAACTGCAAGGGGAATGAATGGATGTTGTGTCTATTCTAGAATTAAGCTAGTTTGTAGTCGAGTGTTGATATATAGTTGGCTGATAAAGTGCGCGTTAAATATACCCAAATAAATAAAAATAAATTCCAAACGAAGGAATTTGAGTTTGACGATCAGTATATTCTTTGTTTGTTTATTTTCTATAAACTGCTACTTCGCGTTGCTTTAGATGGTCTTCATTTTCTCCCCGAAATATGTTTCAGAAGATGGATCTGGTTTTTCCTCGCCCCCAAGAACCTGAGGCTGTAAAATTATTCTAGATTGCTCTCTCTCTCTNTTCTCCATCCCTACCCGTATCGATTCTTACAGAGAGAGAAGAGCGTGCCCGCTCGTGACTTTGATCAACCGCAAAGGTTCCTCGCCCTCATAGCGCACCTGTGTCAGAGCTTCTTTCACAGATTATCTGCCACATTAGCTCGGCCGGACCGATACGTTCATCTTGAGACGAACGTGGCACATGCTCACTTATAAAACTCACTTTAAGGTAACAGTTTATGGGACGCGAGAAAAGGTGTTTTTGCCATTTTTTAAATCAAAACTTTTTTTTTTGTCAAAAGAAAACAAATAATTCTCCAGTAAAAACTCATAGTTTAGTTTTCTTCACTTGATGATATCACCATTTCTTGAATATATGTCAAGGGTGTTCTGGAATGTAATGACAACTTTTTATCTCCATTTAAAAAGTTTGTCGTCTAATTC
Organism: Timema bartmani; assembly: GCA_902151455.1. Classification (NCBI taxonomy): domain Eukaryota; kingdom Metazoa; phylum Arthropoda; class Insecta; order Phasmatodea; family Timematidae; genus Timema; species Timema bartmani. Next base: position 19,557 of record CABFWB010003924.1, read on the forward strand.
CGCTATACTCATGACAGATATTCAAGAACTGCTTGTATCATCATGCGAAGAACCGATTCCGTGGTATGTGGGACGGAAACGGCGTCATAGTCCATTTGAAGGGGATCCTTTGATTCTCCTTAATATAATGTTGATGCAGTTCCTTAAATGTTATTATTTTTTTAAAGTTGCATAGTTTGAGTCACTGTTTGAATATAAAAATAAACAGTGTAATACAACGCTGCCCACACTAGGCCGTCATAATAGACTCATTCTTTCATAAGAAAAACAAATATTTTTTATCATATTTAATGTTTGTGAACTTTTTTTTTTCTTATTTCCCTTTTTTTTACAACTCCTCTCTTTATTTTACTTAATCTTTCAATATATGCGTCTTCTTTTCACAACTAATCAACAAGTGAAATATCTTCATGTAATAGTTCGGACATAAGAAGCTACAGTCGTGGTATATCTTGTATTTTCCTCCTCCACTGATACATAATCAACATCAACTGTATTTGGCTGTGCCTTGGAGGCAGTGAGTTGATCCCACCCCCCACCCCCGACTTTTAACATGAGGCCAGTGAACAGGGGAACACATGTTGGAACAAGAAGTAAGGTTGGGCTCTCTTCCTGCATAATTTAGGTGCACGACTCCCAAAGACTTTTGTCTGTCTCCACGAGTCAACTCTTACAATTCCATTCTTTCCCAGGCACTTCACCTGCTCTGGGCTTACCGTTACATTATTAATATGTCCCGGTCCCATTCACCATCGCGGAGTTATTACAGTTTTTCTGCGAGTGAGACACTACTTTTGATTGTCTTAACGTAAACTTTTTGATATGTACACACGAGTTTACTGAATTGTGGGAGAAAAAATTATCTCAAAACGATATTGATGAAAATATTATAGTCATAATATATTATCTTTATAAACGATAAAAAAAAATAACATTATTTCCATATTCTCACTGTCATAGTATTCACAGGAAAGTATAAAAATATGATCTCTAGATATTTCGTAACAAAATGTACCCTGCTTGGACAGCGAGATATTGGACATTTAGATTGTAGTTATTTTAAGAGATGTCGTCCATGTTCAGCTTTTAGCTTTTAATGAAGTACATGTATTTTGAATTATTATCAAGCAATGTGTTTTAACAGTTCCCTCGATTATATTTTTTTCATGTGTGTATGAGCGTTTTAATCCTTAACACATGCTAAGCTCGAAGGATTTAGGTTATATAAGCTTCTTTTTTTTCTAATTCAAATGTATTTCAAATGATAAATTTGAATGAAAATGTTTATCAAATGCCAAAGTAGCTATTCGTATAAATAAAAAACCCATAGAGTTGACGTGGGTTTGGAAAGTTAACATGTGTGAGCCAAGTTTGTTTTAAACGGGGTTGATTCATTGACGCTTAAATCGAGATTATAATGTAAATATAATCGAGCAAGCTATGAGGCCATCTTGGAATAATTGGTTGAGTGATTACGTGTTAAGCCATTTTAAAAAGTACAGTACTCGCACACTATCCCTGTAAAAGTCCACCTAATCACGTGACACGTTTAATATATTGTTAAACCTATATAGATTATCCTATTTTCCGTCTAGTTAATAAATACGTTAGTAAAATGTAAAAGTAACTAAAGAAAACAACTTTTCCATTTTTGATAGACCAAATAGACTTACTTGTTACTTAGGCCGACGCTAAATAAGCTGAAAGAATAAAATATTTAATAGTTTAGAAAGTATTCAGTCGATCGTATTGAAATATTTACAGGTGCATCTATAGCAAGATACTAAGTCAAATATAAAAAATCAAACAGTTGCAAAGTTTGGAAAATTTGATCAATCTAATTTCATCAGTTAAAACCGCTTTTAAAGGAAATAAAAAATAAAAAATCTTTTTTTAAACTAAAACAAAATTAAAATTAGTTTTATTGAGAGAAAAAAATGTGTTTTCTCAAACAAGTTCCGATGTATAATTTTCCTTAAACTCATCGCGCTATTAGTAAGCTATTTGACTCTATGGCTATACACAAAATTATACCGCAGTATTTTACAATACTCTTGAAATATTTAGATGTATTAATGATTAAACGATAGTTTTAAGCTTTAAGAACACAAGTCATCTTACTCCAGGTGAAAAATCGCTTAACTTAATTTTCTTGCCTTTCTTAATCACAGGGTATAATGAAACCCGCCTGCGATTGGGCAACAATCATAGCAGTGGTGTATTATCTGGGTATACTAGTCCTGCGCCGCATACCCATAGTGACATGGACTAGTTTTTTGTTTAATTCAATGTTATCTGTGCGAACTGTGTAAATACTAACGTTTAAATTGTTTATAAATATACATGTAATGAATTATTAATTTTAAAACTAATATTGGTTCATATTCCAAGAAGACTAGGGTTTAAGTAATTCTTCTTCCAAAAGGTTCTACTTAGCACAAAAGGAAACCCAGGACTTGCTGATTGAAAACCGCAAGGAAAGCCAGGGAGGCTCTAATGACCCTGCCCAATGTCTAGGGGGTTGCAACACATTCCTTTCCGCTCGCCCACAAGTCATTGGCCAATGAGCTCGGGTTTTTACACCCCAGGTCATGCTGTTCATGTGAAACAAGCTAAGCATTGTGCCAACTATTGAAAAAATATTCAAGATCACAATGCTTATTTATTAAGCTAATTTAGTATAGTTTAAGTAAAATTACATCAAATATATAAAAAATTAAAATAATAGCTAGTGTATGTAACAAGCTTTAAATTATACACTAATTAAATACATTGAGTTATGTTTAGGTATTCTAGTCACATGTATGATCATATATTTGGCAAACACAGCTAACCACTCTTTAAAATGTAGGCTTTTCAGCACTGATAGAGTGAGGAAGGGGGAGGGGAGGAAGGGCGGGTGATGGGGCTATTTTAACTGTAGTTGACGGTAATTCGGATTTTTCTTTAGTAGAAAGGATCGTGGAGTTTTAATAGTGTTCTTTTGGTTTTTGTTCTACATTAACGACTTATTAGTCATTGTGATTTTATATAATTATACATCAAAGAATCCCAAAAGTCAGGAGTGTGATTTCACCATTTCAAGATGATTTTGAAGGAAAAGATAAAATAAAATATATGTTAATATAATTTACTTAATCAGTGGCGCACCCAGCCATTTAATTTGGGGGAGGCATTCATTCAAGACTGTAGCAATATTGAAATGTTGATGGAGAGAGCGGGTTTGGGGTTGCACAGCCTCCTAAGCCCTAAAGGCCGAGAATATTTATGAATATTAAATGCTTTTATAAATCATTTGTAGTAGTTTTATAGTAAGTAAGAGATTTAAATAATGCAAATGGTATCGAAGCTATTATTTGTATCATATTCTGAAAATTGAAAAATGACACCTGGACACGGGAACCGAATCCGGGACCTTTGGCTTAGTACGCCAATGCTCTAACCACTGACCAGGATTCGTCCCGTACCCAGGGTCATTCTTCATTCATATTTTAAGGCAGAGTCTATGATGGACTGGCGGAAATCGTCGGCTACAAGTATGTGATTATATTAATATCACGAGCTATCAGATAACGCAGCCATATTCGACTCGGTAGTTGGCATATTGCTGCCATTTTTACAATTATTATAACTGTACTGGATTGAATATTAAGAATTGAATAGCTGGAGCTATTATTTATGCTTTTTGTGAGGATTACTCCATCTAGATACCATATTCTGAAAATTGAAAAATGACACCTGGACACGGGAATCGAACCCGGTGGTTAAAGCATTGGCGTACCAAGCCAAAGGTCCCGGGCTAGATTCCCGTGTCCAGGTGTCATTTTTTAATTTTCAGAATATGATATCTAGATGGAGTAATCCTCACTAAAAGCTTAAATAATAGCTTTGGCTATTCAATTATTATTTGTATGTTTTTTTCAATTGTTAATTTTGTGTGTAACGGTAAACCTTTTGAATATTAGTCTTAAGTCTGAGGCCTGGTCTTAAAATGTAGCATATACATTTGACACATCTCCAATGCTAAATATTTTAGTTATACTTAATATTATTTGTGGTGTTGTGGAAAGAGGGGGGTAAATACCCTGTTTGCCCCTCTCCCCCTTGGGTTTGCTTACAACAAAAGATCTGTGTAAATATCTTAGTAATAAGCTAATGGCGTACCTAGCGATAGAGTATTAATAGTCCGAGATGATCTCCCCTATGCTAGTCAGAGTTTATGTATCTAAATAGTTTCTGGAGCATAAATTCTCAAGTTGGGAGACTTGTATGTTTCCAAGCAGCATTGTGTGGGATAAGTTAGGCTTTAATAAATAGTTTTAATTCCAACATGAGTTGGACAATACACCTGATTCCCTCTCACCAAGATCTGATGGACGCTTGATCCATGTACCACTTCATTTTACTCTTATTATGATTGTTTGCTTGGAGTATTGCTAACTGTGTGCTTTTAACTACACTAGACTAATTGAATAGGATCTGTCTCTCTTATGAATTCAGAGATGTGCTCATACCACTCTTAGCCCCGACAATAATATTCACTTAAATTTCTAACCGAGTAGATATCATTACAATTTGAGGACCGCCTATGTGATCTAGTGGTCATAGGTTCTGGCTACGGACCCAGAGGTCCCGGGTCTGATTCCCGGCGCGTCCAGATTATCTGGGAAGCAGTGGGTCTGGAACGGGTTAAATTCAGCCTAAGGTGGATAAATAAGGAGCTACTCAAATAAAGTAGTAGTGGCTCCGATACAGAAAGCTGAGTTTAATGGCTGGAGTCATCGTTGTGCTGACCACATGACACCCTCTATCCGCAAGAGTTGGCACTAATTCGCCAAACAGTATTTTTCAAATACAACCGAGTTGGTCTTTTAAAGAAAGAAAGTTTTAAAACGTAGTGTATTGAAATTACTTCTGAAAACGCGTGATTCTCCATGGCTGAAGTATTAAAAGGAAACTTTACATAGAGTTCTTTAAAGAAAAATACACTTCATCCATGACTTCTTGAATACATGAGAGGGGTCCAAAGCAGTATCATTACACGGGTGAGTAGTAAAAACTAGAGACAGTTCAGAAGTTTTGCGATTTTTCTGCAAATCTACAGCCCGATATAGTTTTTTAAAGACCTCATCTACTTTTGATGACATAAGGAACACTGTCATAGCGTCCATACATTCAGTCAGTTAACGTAATTTATACGTAGATTTTCGGCAACGGTATTGAATCTTAAACTTATTATTTTGTGTTATTGTTAGTTTTGTTAATTGTATTGCGCTATTTGTTTTATTCTACTTAATACTGACTAATCTAAAGACTTAAGATGAAGAGATTGGAGTTTGTGGTGCTTTACTTTTCCTAGAGAGCAGTGTTCGAATTGGACCGGAACGCACCGGAACGCCGTTTCGGTTGATACGAAAAGATATTACGAGCGTTCCGGTTGATACAACACAAGTTTAAAGCGTTCCGGCTGCATATTAGTACGCTACTTCTTCGTTCTTCCTATCGTTTTTCAAAAAATCTCTATTCTAGTTTGAACGAACCCAGATCCTACTACGCTTCTTTATAGTGGATTGGATTTTGTATTACACTGGGTTTTCCAAGAATTTACTTCACAACAGAGACGACGATTCCTATAACAAGACAATGACTTCAACACAAATATTTTGCAGATGTTAATCTTTCTCCTTCCCATTTTGTAGCCTCTATTGTGGGGATTATTTTTGTAAAGGGCATTTGCTGTTTCTGTTCGTAGGTAAAAAAGTCTTCTACCTTCAATTTCACATTTTCTTTCATAGTTTAAATACCGTACCTATTTGAAGTTTTGAGCTCTGTGCCACAAGTGAACCAGCAAAAAAAGTATTTAAATACATATTTTATTCATCTACTCAGGTTAGCTACCATATTTCCTTGCCGTGTAAGTCTTATAACGAAACTTAATTTCTTCAAAATATTTATTGCATTGTATAAAATGAAAAATTACAAATGGTGTTCGTTTGCCGGTGGCTAAATCTTTAAAAATGCTAAGCGTATTTAATAAAAACTGAGCCCAATCAGTATAGTAATAATTAACATACAAATTAAAGTCCCAGTATGTGATGTCTGAAATATAAAAATACATACGAAATTCCACCACGCAGGTAATACTGCCAATATTTCTTTTTTTATAAAACACTGTCCTGGTGTGGCCCGAAATAATACTTAAATAAATTAAAATCTGCACGTAAAAGAAAGGGCTTTACCACCACATGCTTATTAAGATGATGACCGAAACAAACCCATACTCGAGCTGTCACGAGGAGAAATAAGTTTAGGAATGAAGTTATCTGGAAAAGAGTAGGAGTACAGGGAGTACATAAGATAGTAGAGGAAGCAAGACTGAGATGGTATGGACATGTAACGTGGAGGGAAAAAGAGAGGATGTTGAAGAAAATGTTGGAAATAAAGTATGTAGGAAAAAGACCACAAGGGGGGCCAAGATCGGAAGAGCAGAAAGTGTTCACGTGAGAGGAGAATAATTAAATTAAATAAATTAAAGGAGGAAGAGTGGTGGACGAATAGAGGAAAATTGAGGCATTTTACTAAACTGACGCGACCACAGGCTGGAAACAGTTGATGATGATGATAAAGATAATGATGTTGAGAAAATTCTTTACATTAAAGAATAGAATATCTGGTTGCTTCTGCCAATTTAATGAGCAGTGTTTGTTTCAAAACTTTTTAAATTGAAACATCATTTTTTCATATGGATTAAATAGTAATAACAATTCTTAACATTCTCATAATATTTCATAAAAATGTAAAACAAAGAATTTTTCAAATTTTCTGGTGCCATATTTAGCCTCTTCTGTAGCAATATTTTGTAGGATGAAACTTATTTTTTACTTTACAGTAAGTGATTGGGGAATGTTTTAGCATGCATATTTCTCTCATTGGGATTCAATTAATTTCAGTCAAGTATTTCCTCCACAATTGGTGGTATCCTTAACATGTTTCGATGTTTCAACTGTCTTATTTTTTATAAGAATGAAAGAAATGAGAAACAACAATGTAATGTTTATATTTTAATGTCAAAAAGATGTAATTTTTAATTCTTATACTGAAAATAATCAATTTTAAATTTATTATAAAATAATGATTTTAATTAATAATATATGGTTTTGGACTAATGCCTACCAACATAGTTAAATATTGGATATTGTTTTAATGGTGTCAGTTTATTTTGTTTAAGTCTTACTACCAGTTTAGATTATACGCTTGAAGTCCACAACAACTCTGGTTGAAGTCCACAATAAGCCAAGGGTTTGGGAACGCAGAACGCTTTGAAAACTATAAGAACGGCTTTGTAAAATCCTGAACAATTACCCGCCACATATTTTTCCAAGCTAGAGGACTTCCCTTACGTCGGCCACCCTGATTGGCTGGTCAGTGGGGCGGACTCTAAATAGACTACTCTGTCGAGATTATTAACACCCCGAGCCTCGACGAGAACAAGAGCTTTCTCGTAGCAGCCCATGAGAACCGCCCGAAGCTGGCTGGCTGGCCGGGTCCATCGATCTCGCCAACATACTCGGGCTGGAGCTATCTTATTTGGTGTGTGTCTCGATCATGTTATATATGAGTGTATGTACCTTCATTGATGGACGGAATTTTATTTTAATTAATCTTGTAATATTGTTGTTTTGGTTTTGTTTGCTTTGATCTGTTCAGAGGTTATTAGCAGCAGTGTGTGATTAATTTAAAAAAAATGATAGTAGGGCTAGTCTTATCGCAAGTTGATTTTTAATTATCATTTTAATATGACCCGCAGTGAAGGCCACGTGTATAAAGGCGTTAGACTTTTTTTTAATCGTTTACCGGCTAAGGGGAATTTGGAGTTTGAATCCAGGACGGGTGGGAAAAGTTGTTTTTTCCTAAATAACTTCTCTTTGCCCAAAAGTTGGTGCACTTCCTCTAAATTTATATCTTCCTCATTTGTACCTCATTAGTGTAAATACGCGATTAGCCCAGAAGGATAGCATGATCTGGAAAGTGAGTAAAAAAGTTACTGGCAGTAATCTATCGTTAAATTATTCCTGAAACTTTGAGTACGAATCTATTTTCTATGGAATGAGGCAAAGATAAACTGATTGAAACCAGATAAACATAAACCGAATATGGTGTATTTATGTATTTGTGTATCAGTGGAGAATTAAGAGCTCAGAATCTAGGCATGCGTTCGTGATGGACTAATGAAGTGGAGGTCCGTGAAATTTTGAAATTTCATGTTGAAAAATGTGACATTTTATGTATGTTTTATAGTTAAATTTTGAAAGACCACTTCCTAATCGCGGCGTCAGGAGTTGGAAAACGCTTAGAATATGGAGACTATATACTTTCTCTAACACAATGCATAACACAACTCTAAATATGCATATCCCACTTTCTTAAATAAAATAACCGCATACCACTATAAAGTTACAGACTTTACAGAGTCAGGCGCGATGTTACCAAATGTTCGAAAGCGCGGCTGAGGTAAACATGCCCATTAAAGAAATAATATTATTAGAATTGTAAATAATACTTTCTACTCTTGTATTCAAGCATGTGGTGCATGCTAAGCATGTATGGCGGATTCACCCCGGGACTCCGTACAGTATATATGTTTGTATGTAGCCCATTTATGTATATATATATATATATATATGTATGTATATATATATGTATGTATGTGTGTATGTATGTATGTATGTATGTATGTATGTATGTATGTATGTATGTATGTATGTATGTAATATAGTATGTGTATCTGTCCATAGATTTTTCGTACTTCCCAAAGAGCTATAAAGATGGAATTTGAAATTCAAAGCCCTAAAACACTTAAGTAATAATTAAAAAAAAATAAAAACATGTTATAGTTTATCATTTTTATTCATTCAGGGGTCTATATGTCACTTTCCCTTCAAGCTCAAGGACTAATTACAGTAGAAGTTTCACCCTCAAATTGAAAGAGATAATATTACAGTTTATTTACACTGTCGATAGTGTTTATAGTTTTGTTGGTTCATATTCTAATAAGTTGGTAAAAACTTGTTTCTTTGGCAATGTTCACGTCTAACCAAAAGTAATATTTATGATTTTCTTAATCCTTGTTATTTATAAGTACAATTTATGTTTTTGTATGAATTAAAGTTCTACACCCAAAAAAATTAAAACGTTATTTGCTGCTACTTTGAAGGCCAGCTACAAACATATCAACACTGCATTTGTTTACTGGAACTGGGAAGCAGTTGCCTTTGTTTTGGTTTGACTCCAGGAAAGTCTAGAGAAAACCTTTCTTAAATTTGATTGTAGAGTCTGTTCAGCGTAAGAATGGTTTTCTGAAAGGCCTTTTTTCCCTACCAGAAAGCTATTATATAGTAGGATTTTGGTAGGAAAAAAGACCTTTCAGAGAGATAATTCCTACCGTGAATGGAGTATACCTACCATTCGCTTTACAAACTATCTTTACCTTTAGTATAAACGTTTAACTCTGGCATTAAGACGACATCGTATTATGCAGCCGTCATCAGAGAAGGACGCAGTCGACGATGAACCGAGCCATGCACTATATGCGTTCAATCAATTTATTGAAGAATATAATATTAACTATACCATTCGGGAAAAAAGTTTTACTGTGTATTGGGGGCGAAGGGCTTCAGACAATTTTTAACAGCTCTTTCGCTTGTTCATAAGATAGCAATTTGCAGATCATCATTGAATACTCTCAGCTGAGGATGGAGACTAACATTTTTCAATTGAAACAATAATGTACGGGCGAATTATGAAGCATAACATATATTTATTGTTAACTTTAGGACAACTGAAGGACGCGTAACTTGCTCTTACTTTCTAAAATAAGGTCACAATACTTTTTATTTGTATTTACGATCCTTATAAACTAGCAATAAATAACAGGGCAAATTGTAAAAAAAAATCTCCCCTACCGAGCTGCAATTTTTTAAGTGACAGGGAAAACGACCTTGGCCGATTTCTTTCTAACTAGGGAAATCGCCCAAGGAGAGGGGACGCTCCCTTGGGCTGTGTTAGGGTGACAAGGAGACCTCGGGGCGGCCATTGGAGAAACACTCGCGATTACACTAGTAAACAGACCGGACGTGTGCTAAACACTCGCGATTACACTAGTATACAGATCGGACGTGTGCTAAACACTCGCGATTACACTAGTAAACAGACCGGACGTGTGCTAAACACTCGCGATTACACTAGTATACAGATCGGACGTGTGCTTAACACTCGCGATTACACTAGTAAACAGATCGGACGTGTGCTAAACACTCGCTATTACACTAGTAAACAGACCGGACGTGTGCTAAACACTCGCTATTACACTAGTAAACAGACCGGACGTGTGCTAAACACTCGCGATTACACTAGTAAACAGACCGGACGTGTGCTAAACACTCGCGATTACACTAGTAAACAGACCGGACGTGTGCTAAACACTCGCGCAGTCACTCCAACTCTACTTCCATTATACATTATATATATATATATATATATATATATGCACCGCCTCTTATTACGCCCTAGGGTTATACGCTATTTTTTTTATATTCATTCTTTTAGTGACCAAAACCAAAGTTTGGAATAAATTAATCCTAATTATTAATTCGTGATCTTTAACTTAACTTATGTCATCTTACATTTAAATCAAACCCAGTCTAATCGTTGACAGGGAACATGAAACTACATGGCGGCTGAACACAGTATACTTAAATATTTAAATCTAACGCTGAGATATAAACTGAATCCAGGGTGATCAGGTCATACACTAGCCTGGTCAGGATCCGAACCAAGGATGCCGGGACAGATACGACCGCATGCCATCAGAATGACAGTTTCTATATTGAGTGGTTCGTGAAATTGGGTGATTAAGTTTGCAAGTGGTGGTATTCTTACTTAACTATATCAGTAATCTTGGAGGTTTATGCAGTCGACAAAGAGGCAATTCCACTCAATGGATAGAGTCCTCTACGCTCAAAGTCATACGGCCAGTGTTCAAATCTCTGACAAGGCATAATTTTTATAAATTTAAACAATCACTCCATCGAAGTGTTATTTGAAAATACGGGTTTACTTAAATGTTTAAATATTAATATTGATAAATGTTCAACCCTGTTGTTCACCATGGCCCTTGTTCGCTTGGAAACAATCTACCATTGGTCAGAGCCGATCAGCTGGTTTGAAAGATCAACAGTAACATTAGTAAAAGGTGCAAGGACAACGTGAATAAATACAGCTGAAAATTTAGTAAACTACATTAGTTTTATTTTTTAATAGGGAACGAGGGGGACTTAGATAGGAGTAGGTAGTAATTAGTATTAAGGATTGATTTCAGGTGATGGTGAATTAAATTGTTTTAAATGAATCAACGTAAAAATAATATTAAAAACCTAGGGCGTAGCATAATACAAATTGCAGTTGAAAATTGTATCAAGATAAATTAAAATTTAAACCATATTTTCATAAAAGGTAAAGTGAGATACATAATTAATTGTAAATATTGTGTTTATATTATGTTCATGTGAATGTAATCTATTTCCACTGCACTATTTATAGATGGTGTGATAAAATTTAGAGCACAAATGATTTACATATACATTAGTTGTACAAACTGTAATCCATCTGTTTCTTTGCTCATATTAACATTTAGGGCTGTGCATATATTGTATGGTGACTGCGCATTAAGGATGATGGTTCAGGCATGTTAGTTGTTAACCTTTAAAAATGGATCTTATTCTTCAGATGAATCCGTAAACAACAAATGTATACAAAATCCAAGAGCGTCACAGTATAAAGCCAGTCAATATGTTAGGCTTTTAAAATGTACGACATTCTTCAGATGAGCCCAAAAACAGCACATTTTAAAAACAATCCAAGAGCACCATGATATGAGCTTGGAAGCCAGTCATTCAATAACTCCTCACCATCCTATTTTGCTTTCAATGGGGACAGACTTTCGTTTTACCTTTATTTTGATTTTATCTTAGTTTCATGTTTCAAATGGTATTCAAACCCTAGTTTTTTTTTAAA
>CABFWB010003924.1:31640-52370 GCA_902151455.1 Timema bartmani
CCTAGTTTTTTTTTAAAGTTTAAAAAAAAAATTATATCTCTTCTCATATTGAATAAAGGAGACAGCTATTTTCCCTGCCACCGTCTTCTTGATGTCGGTATTCATTGCTTGTCTTGAAATTTCAAAAGAGTTGGTTTTGTGATGTCTCGCCTATTTTATAGAGTTGTTTTTCTTTATTGCATAAATGTTCTCAGACTAAACAATTTAGAACAAACAATAATAAAGAAAACAAAATTATACAGTGAATTTCTCGTTTATTTTAACAAACTGAAATACCCTAATCGGTAGGCCCACGGACTAAATGTCAAGACCGTATATTCTAGTTTTCAGGTTACGTAGAGGTCAGGTCTTGACTCCTGGTCGGGTGAACTGAGGGGTATTTCTCTCTCAATTGTTTCCCCCCTCTACTTCCACGCAAGTGCGGCTACATTTCCTTCAAATTCTTCCTTCCTCGCCCCTACCCTTGTACTATAAATTATATGTGAGTAACTCGTGCAGCTAGTGGTATGATGCGGTGAAAAAACAAAGGTTTATTCATTTTATGGGCAAACAAATATTTCTTAAATAATATTCACATTTATTAGACACATTTTCTTTGTAGAGGGAAAATTGTAATGTTTAGGCCTGTCGCGTGGTCATATCTAAGCTTGTGTGTGTGTGTGTATATATATATATATATATGTGTGTGTGTGTGTGTGTGTGCGCGCGCGTGCACGCTTTGTTGCAAGGGTTTTAAATATATCACAACATCTTGAGGGCCTAAACTACTTGTTTATTAATACTTGGTAAACTATTCTATAATCCATTCATGGTAGGAGTTACTCTCTGAAAGGTCTTTTTTCCTACCAATATCCTACTAAATAATAGCTTTCTGGTAGGGAAAAAGGCTTTTCAGAAAACAATTCCTACGGTGAATAGACTTTAACAATTTAATGTATTACTTTTATAACCTAGTCCAAGATGCCGTCACCCTTAATCTGGTATTGTCACTGTTGTTCAAACAAACGTATCATGTGAGGCTGAATTCTTTCGTTCATGTGAAAAGTATCGCTCAAAAACAATGTGACAGTTACCTCAAAGTGAGTACATTAATAATTTAACGCTGTGGGGTAGTAATAATATACATTTAAATAATTATTTACTATAGTATCGGGTTTCGGCTTGTTTGAGTACTTTCTGAAGTAGCATGGAGTCTGATAATTAGAAAAATAAATAACAGTCTTATGGGTCTACTTCCTTTTCCAAAACATGAAATTATCAACTGAATCATTGCGAAAAAATCCCACGATATGTTGACCGGTTTTGGTACTAGAAGGATAAGATGGCGTTTCGGATGCTTCTAGATAGAATGTGGCACAAATTTTTATATAAAAAAGATCTCGATGTAAGTTTGTATACAGCCTCGGATGTTCAAGTTTTCACATATTGAAAAAAAAACACAGCAGTAGGCTTACATCCTCTTGTTTTTCAAGCAGCAACAGCAGCTGCTCTGGAGGGTGCGAACGGGAGGTTAGGGAGAGGGAGGTACTTGTGAAGGTCGACTGAGGGCGCGGTGTGACCCAGCTACCGTGAGGGCTGGGAGTGGGAGGACGCGCTGCAATAAAACCAGGGAATGTGAAGAATTCTTCGCTCTCTGGAGGCGCCGCGCCACGGTGCTTCTGTTTATGCATCGAGAAATATCCAGGCCGGGCTTCATCTCCACCTGAGAATTTCATTTCAGAACATTCTTTAAACTTCTGTTACTGAAGCGTCTACAGGACATTTCCGGTTTAGTACCATTGAAATCATCTTGACACCTTCAGGATGGAGAGGTGGGGATTGTACTGACGTGACACCTTCAGAGTGAAGAGGTAGGGATTGTACTAACCTGATACCTTCAGGATGGAGATGTGGGGATTGTACTGACCTGATACCTTCAGGGTGAAGAGGTGGGGATTGTACTAACTTGATACCTTCAGGATAGAGAGGCGGGGATTGTACTGACGTGACACCTTCAGCATAGAGAGGTGGGGATTGTACTGACGTGACATCTTCAGGATGGAGAGGTAGGGATTGTACTAACCTGATACCTTCAGGATGGAGAGGTGGGGATTGTACTGACCTGACACCTTCAGAATAGAGAGGTGGGGATTGTACTAACCTGATACCTTCAGGATGGAAAGGCGGGGATTGTACTGACGTGACACCTTCAGAATAGAGAGGCGGGGATTGTACTGACGTGACACCTTCAGGATGGAGAGGTGGGGATTGTACTGACGTGACACCTTCAGGATGGAGAGGCGGGGATTGTACTGACGTGACACCATCAGGATGGAGAGGTGGGGATTGTACTGACTTGACACCTTCAGGATGGAGAGGCGGGGATTGTACTGACGTGACACCTTCAGGATGGAGAGGTGGGGATTGTACTGACGTGACACCTTCAGGATGGAGAGGCGGGGATTGTACTGACGTGACACCTTCAGGATGGAGAGGTGGGGATTGTACTGACTTGACACCTTCAGGATGGAGAGGCGGGGATTGTACTGACGTGACACCTTCAGGATGGAGAGGTGGGGATTGTACTGACGTGACACCTTCAGGATGGAGAGGCGGGGATTGTACTGACGTGACACCTTCAGGATGGAGAGGTGGGGATTGTACTGACTTGACACCTTCAGGATGGAGAGGCGGGGATTGTACTGACGTGACACCTTCAGGATGGAGAGGTGGGGATTGTACTGACGTGACACCTTCAGGATGGAGAGGCGGGGATTGTACTGACGTGACACCTTCAGGATGGAGAGGTGGGGATTGTACTGACTTGACACCTTCAGGATGGAGAGGCGGGGATTGTACTGACGTGACACCTTCAGGATGGAGAGGCGGGGATTGTACTGACGTGACACCTTCAGGATGGAGAGGCGGGGATTGTACTGACGTGACACCTTCAGGATGGAGAGGTGGGGATTGTACTGACGTGACACCTTCAGGGTGGAGAGGTGGGGATTGTACTAACCTGATACCTTCAGGATGGAAAGGTGGGGATCGTACTGACGTGACACCTTCAGGGTGGAAAGGTGGGGATTGTACTAACCTGATACCTTCAGGATAGAGAGGCGGGGATTGTACTGACGTGATACCTTCAGAATAGAGAGGTAGGGATTGTACTAACCTGATACCTTCAGGATAGAGAGGCGGGGATTGTACTGACGTGACACCTTCAAGGTGGAGAGGTGGGGATCTATCTCATGTGACACCTTGAGTCTAAAGAAATGGGGATTAGACTCGATAGAATGAGTCTGAACATATATAAGAATTGTGTGCCCTGCCTGCCTCTGCGTATATTTGCACTAAGGAAAATAGAAAGGAACTGTATCCTATTTTTGTGAAGAGATAGTAGGAAACTATTTATGAAAAATCACCCCCGATACTAATGGTCGGGATCTAAACCCCCCACTTTTTCGCCACCTACATTCTAATCTTTGGCAAGAATGGCGTCCTAGACCGTACAACCACCAATGTGTATAAAGTGATAATACATTATCAATATATAATATTGCTATCCAACGTGATGAAAGTGTTGACTATGTTGGTGTTTCGGTTGTAGTGATGTTTTAAACTTGAAGTGTGCGTACTCGTTGAATTTGTGTATCCGAATTGTGTCTTCCCTATTCACCTCTTCAAGAAAATCGTGCATTTTCGCTGATTAGGTTGGACGGCCTACCATGCGTCTACCAATTATTTTAGGTTAGGTTTTGTTAGGTCAGGTAATATTATTAAACTCAACCTGTGTAAGACAGTCTTAAAAACTAGCTATCGTTGCAATTAGAGGGAAGCGTATAACCCGAATGGGTAATAAGACGTGGTGGCAAAATAAAATAATAACTAGAGGGACAAAAATAAAATAGTAAAAGCATTTTATCTTACACGTTTGTTTTTATTTGTGATAGGCAATTTGTTTTCCAAGTTGATATCATTACACTTTCAGCAGTTTGTCTTTTTTTTTGTTATCACTGACCTCTGGCGAAGCTGGAAGCGGCGAACAGGGCGTAAAGCATTCGATTTCCCGCAAGAAAGGTAAACTAGACTCTGATTTGGGAGGCTGGGGCTGTGATTCCTGACAGGGTGCATTGGGAGTGTTATTTTTTTCAATCATGGTTCCCTCTAGTATTTTTAAGTAAGTGCCCAATCATCATTTTACCATTAACTCTCATTAGTCATTAAATTAGTTTGCTTGGTTGCAAGTACTGACTTAAAAACGCTTATAGCTAAAATAACAATTCATGTAGGGTGAAATGGTGGTCTAGAGTTAAGGTGTCAGACTTCTGTGCTGAGGGTCCAGGGTTCAATCCCCGGTCCCGGCACAGATTTAGCTGATTGCCAAACCCTTCCTTCACCTCTGACAAGACGTGTATTAATCACAACTTGTGAATGTGAGGAATGCCAGGCCTCTACCGTGGTTCGGATTCCACGTTAAACTGGAGGTGCTCCATTTCATCTCACAATCACCCTACCATTACACATTAGCGTAAGTGCGTATAACCCGAACGGGTAGTAAGACGTGGTGCTAATAATAATAATAACAATTCATGTAGTTTATTGACAAGCAACACAACTCAGTGCGACTTGAACAACACATGCAAAATAAACGTAAATGATATGTCGCTTACCGCTTTGAATCCCGGTTGAGTGCATTTCACGTGTATTTTGTTTTCACCTTGTTGCTTCTCATTTTCGCTTCAGTCAAATTACGACGATTTAATTGAAACGTCATTTTTATCAGTCGGTTCAATTATATTGCGTAGTAAAGTCGCTGATAGTTTGCACACCGGCACTTATTTATAGCACCGTGTCTTACTACCCGTTCGGACTATACGCATCTGTACTAATTACGATAGTAGTTTTAGGGATGAGGGAGGTTATATATGTATAGGAAGTACCCGCATTTACATGCAGGGAGTGTTAAAACTATTTTGGAAAAATTACCCTCAGTAGACCCGACCGAGATTCGAACTTAGATCTCCACGTAATCGGCAATCTAGCCTACTGGGAGAGTAGCGCCTTATACCATGCGGCCACCATGCTAGAATCCATTAAACGGTAATAGTTCATTCGTCAAACTAGCGTCACTTAAATGTATGCGAGTGGTCAGCTACATCTTAATCACTTTTTAAACGATAATGTATTGGACATTAAGAGATAACAAGATTAGTTCACATTCATATCAATTTTTTGAAAACTCATCCTTTTTCATTTGATATTTTCAAATTAATTTTTGTGATAATTAATTTGTAAGATATTTTAACTTACCGACAGTACGTTTTAACACTTCCAAAAATTAAATATATTTTAAATAAACTATACAAATTTCACAAATTAAACATCACAAATATGACTATATAACACCATATGAATGAAGATTTTGTCAAAAAGTTGGTATAGATATATTTTTATTGCGTAATGCTGCAGACCTATAAATATTATTTTCCTGCGTAGCCTCGCAGACCTATAAATATTATTTTCCTGCGTAGCCTAGCAGACCTATAAATATTATTTTCCTTCGTTATCTCGCAGACCTATAAATATTATTTCGTTGAATGATCTCGCAGGCCTGAGAAATTATTTTCTGCGTGATCTCGAATATTTAAAATCTACTAAACTAAATTATGAAACCTTTCTGACAGAAAATAAAGCTACTAGATCTACTTTCACGTATTCATACGTCAAGTCATGTGATTTTCAGCTCTCACTATTGATTGGTATTATCAATACCTATATAATTACACTAATAGGCCTATATATTACAATGTTATCTTTGCTGACTGCAAAATAAAATAGTTTAAGTTTTCTTAAGATCAAGTCGTAACAATTTTTTTCTAAACTAATTTGTTCTCACTATAGGTATCTATCTATCCATCAATAAATGTCCGCCTATTGTAAGAGTCAAATTATGTATTTATTTGTGTTCCTATCATCATAAAAGTGCGTGGGTTTGGTCTCAATATAATTAAAAGATTATGATGTAATTTGAAATGTTTGACTTTTGACGTGTTCCATTTGTGAACGCCAGAAGATGTGGGTGTGTGTGATATTTCAGTGTTTACTGGCGGCTAGACATGCCCATATTGGCGTTCAATCGTGCTCTTTTTTCCTTGAGTGAGTTCACCCTCTCTCTCTCTCTCTCTTTTTATAAAACTCGTTTCTCTTTTAATAATCAGACAACCCGCTTCGGTGACCACGTGGTCACTCTTGTGTTAGACTAGATTGCTGATGACAGGGAGATCGAAGTTTGGATCCCGGTATGTTGTAATTACTGTGGGTGGTTTTCCAAAATGATGTTCCACTCTCCCTCCACGTAAATGCGGGTACACTTCCTTTAAACTCAACCATACTCATCTCTATCTCACTAACGTAATTATACTACTATAAAGCCACATGGCTGATTCACTCACTCACTGACATTAATGTTTACCCACTTCCAGATGAGCTAGAAACTTGAAATTTGGCAAACATATATATTCTAGCCTGTAACCGACGATGAAATTCCAAAAAGTTAAAAAAAAAAATTTATAACCCCGAAAAAAATTCAAAATGGCGGAGCAACTTTAAAGTCGGTGCCGTATATACACTACAATGCCAGTAACTTTAAGTTGTTACGTTCAAAATATTACATTAGTTTACATCCACTTACAAAGTGGGGGTTTGGGGGCGGAGACCCCAACGAGCAAAGCGAGTTAGTACATATGCGGACAACCTGAACAGGAATCAAGACTTGGTTCTAAAGAAAAATATGTATAGAAAGTGCTCAAATTGGTTACCTTCGACCTAAATGCAATGTATTATTGAAAAAGTACTGCATTCTACGACACGGTGGCTTTAGGCTTGCATTCAGGCCAAACGTGAACTTTTCGAGAACTTCTTAAAATGTTAAGCAGCTCTATATTCCTGGAGTACAAACAAGATATTAGCTCCTAAACAAGGTCAAATGGGAGACATGTTTATATGGACATTTTCCTTGCTTTTGTGTCTTTTGTCCACCACTGAAGTAGGATTAACATGCTACGGTACACCCTGTATACTAACTAAAAGAAGGACAAACATAAAACGTCACAATTATTTTATCAAATAAATATTTTAAAAAAAACAGTATTCCTTGTTCAGATAACTTTTGCTAAAAATCTTTCATTCGTGTAAAAATAGAGCTAAAATCAAGTAGACCTATTTCTAATGTCTGCAAGTAAGTAATTTATTATATCATTTAGGAGTAAAATAGGCAACTTCCAAACCTGCTGGAGAAACTATATTGATACTGTTTACTTTTCACCCTGTCGTGATACGTATCTTTGTTTTATTTTAATACTCGACATATTTACACGAAAGTGTTGGTGCTTACTTAACAAAATAAATAACTCAATAGTTGCTTAGGAGAATCGCATGCAAATGCCCTTTCCAAGAGAAGCAATGAAAGGTGTCGGGCAGAAGTATTTTTGTATATCCACCTTGAAACACAATGAATTGTCCCCGTGTTTCCATCAATTTGAGCCCGACCTAGTATTGATGTTACGCACCCAAGTCTACTGAATGCGCCTCCACTCTCACTCCGACTCTTTTCTTTGCATGTCGGTGTGAAGTGAGCCTCAGCTGCCCTACGGAACCAATAAAAGTTGATTTCAGTCTTGAATCAAAGTCAAAGCTTGTCCTTCACAATCGACTGACTAGTGCAAAAATAAGCTAACACGCTTTCACTTAATACCAGGGTTTGTCAACGATTGGGACTTATTAGTAGGGGATACGTTTAACACAACTATCGACTCTACCTAAGGGGTGGGGTTGGGGAGGGTAGTTTAGAGAAAGTGCACTCAAATTTGAATGTAAAGGGAATTTACTTTATTTCAAGCCTTTTAAATTGAATAGAATTGCCAATAAATTGTGTAATCTTTTTAATTGATTTATTGGATATTCGAATCAGAAAATATGTTTCACTATTCATGCAGTCGAGTGTGTATGTGTATGTTTGTGTAGTTATTATGTATATAATAATTAGCATCACATTAATTCTAACTGGAACAAACTTTTACAAACATAATATATTGTGGTCAACATTGATATTATTTTTCTATGTTTTTATTATTTTATAACTATTGATATTATCCATCAAAAGTGGCATCT
This sequence comes from Timema bartmani, assembly GCA_902151455.1. NCBI lineage: Eukaryota > Metazoa > Arthropoda > Insecta > Phasmatodea > Timematidae > Timema > Timema bartmani. Next base: position 39,792 of record CABFWB010003924.1, read on the forward strand.
ACAGATCACATGACTTGACGTGGAAATATATACACATATACATTGTTTTAGTAATGTTTGTAAATATCATAACATAAAAGGGTCTTCCAATTTGAATGTGACTATATCCACCCACACGTTGCTGACGTCACAGAGCGTGTCACGTGATTGATAGTCGGCTAGTCAACCCTTGCCTGGTATAATTGTAGCCCTACACTTAGCAGTTCAAACAGAGTGTTTGCGCCCGGAACTGCGACAGCCTGCAGCTAATTGCCTGCTACTGCTTCATAGCCAATATAGGTTTTGTGGCGGGAAAGGAAGAGTTCGTAACTTTTCGTTAAAACCTTTTGTGTTGAGAACATTATGAGTTTGATGTTGCTTTGATGTGGGCGTAACAGATTCCTCTCCTTTTCAAATTTGTCAAATTCTGTAGTTTCCTTTACTTTGTGCTATACAATAAACATCTCTCTCTGCTTGCGAGCCTGGTAGCTGTAAATAATTGATTTCATTTTGCACAAAGCTATGATTTTTCTTTATATGTGTGTGACCCGCCTCGGTGGCTTAGTTAGCTAACGCGATTGTTTCACGTTGAGCTAGACTGCTGAGGACGGGGAGATCGAGGTTCGAATCTCGCTCAGATGAACTAGAGGTTTTTTTTCCTAAATGATTTTCCACTCTCTCTACGCAAATACTGACTCACTTCTTCTATATTCAACCTTCTCAATGCCTAAAACCATTAGCTTAGTTAGTACTTAAGCGTATAGCCCGAATGGGTAGTAAGACTCGGTGCTAATGATAATAATAGTAATATAATATAATAATTATATATAATATATATACTAATTATTATTATTTATAAGTGTGTGATTAATTATTATTATTATTTATAAGTGTGTGATTGTTTTGAGGATATAAAAAGTTGCCATATTTTAATATTTACATAATTTTTTCATGACTAAATCTGATGTTAGCGCTGCTTTTGGTGAAATGCGTCTTATTGTCACTTCGGGTTTTTATAAGCTTAAACTAATGTAGGAGCACAGTATGAGGAATGTGACGTTAAAATAAATTCACCATCATTTACCGGGAGAGAGGATGGTAAACTAAAAAAAAAGTGGCGTATGCTTGGGAAAAATGGGTCATTTCTGAAAATATGACATATGAGAAAAGTAAAGAATCACAAGCCCCACCATCACATTTAGGGGTTTTGTCGTTTATATTAATTTAGAAACCAGCTATTTTTAATATTTTGGACAAATGGAGTTAATAAACTTATCGACCTTTTAACTTAAGGTATTTTTTTACTTTCTCATTTCAAGAGAAATTATTTTAATCGTTACAATTTTCGATATCGAGATTATAATAAAACTTTACGTTTTAAATGCGTTCGAACCCAAAAAATTGGATTTTACAATTATTTCTATCCCTGGCTATAGATTTGAAAGGGTTTGATGGATTTGGTTCAAACTTGATATCTCTATGTTATAGATACCTTTTTTTTTATTTTGTTCATAACCCTCAAATCATGGGAAGTTAAATGATTATTGATTTGTTTGAATTCTAATTTTTTCGAAAATGGTTAACACAATTTTTTTTTAAATGGATATCTAGAAAGTGTTTATCATACTTGGTTTTAGAGTAAAAATTCGTTAAATGGTGGTTAAAACGGGGAAAATAACACCTTCACTGTACTCGACCGGGATCGAACCCTGATCTCCCCGTCTTCGGCAGTTTAGCCTAACACGAGAGTAACGTGGCCACCGAAGCAGGTAAATGATCAGTCGAGTGTGTCTGTTACAACACAAACTCTCCCGGTAATGTGTTTGTGCAATTAGGATAGAACTAGGGAAATTGTGCTCGTGGTACCATTGATATCATTTTAACACACACTTTTAAAAATAGTATACAAACTTATTTACGCCCACCATGGCATAGTGAATTGCTTCCCAACCTGGGGGCTGCACAGTGGAGTCCGCGAAATCACAGACTCTACAATTATTTGAGATTTTTCTTCGTTCCGAGTTCACAGAACTGTCTTCAGATGAAAATGTTATCAACAGTTCCTGAATTCATAGAACTTGTTTGCAGGGCCGGATTTAGAGCTGCAAAGGCCCTAACATTAAACTAATTATTTTTCCTTTTCAAAGCTCCGACATTATCATATTTTATTTACAAAATTAACTGTCAAAAGCGTTATGTTAAACATATTATTAAAATAAGGAAATATTTAAGGACAGGAAATAATGTCAAAACTTTGAACTTTATTCTATTCATAAATTTTCTGTTAAAAAATGACTAAGCTAAAACACTTGTTTGCTGCACGTGCCGTTGGTAAAAGTAAGTAATGTGGTGAGGCCTTCCTTAAATCCGGCCCTGCTTGTTCAGAATGTTACTCCCTGTATGTTTATTACTTGTATTAACAGTCACAAAAGTTCAACTCTCAATTTACGGTGCTCTTTAATATTAAAATCTTAGAAAGGGCCCTCAACTCCTAGCATTCTAAGAGGTTAGGACCTTTGACAATAAATTCTGGTTTGATTTTGAAACATTTGCTCAAGTTTTTATTTTAGAAAACTCTACGTGCCTTTGATAGGTTCATATTATTGCCTTAAAAGCCCGATTGCTTTTTATTTTAAAATTTTAATAATTCAATTATTATTATTACTCTCACTTTAAGAAATTTTAAATTAAATAAAATTCATTCATTTAAGATAAACAAATTTATTAAACTTAAAAAAAAAGTACATATTTGTTTCTTAAAAAATAAATTTCTGTTTTCATTTATGCTGTGTATCTAAACTGAATAATTATAATAGTGATAGTATTAATTTTAATTTCACTTCCAATTTAACTTTTAGTCTAAATTCTTTTATGTTTATAATGTAAGAGAATATTATATCATTTATTACATATTGCAATCCCTGAAGTACCGAAAGGTACATTTTTCAGGTCTTTGAGTTAAATATATAGATAAATATTATATATATATTACACATAACATAACATAGCTGCTTCAACTGACAGGCTAGCGTCTACTTAGGAGCAGAACGCAAAGCGCAGTACACATAACATTTTCATTTTCATTTTCATTTTCATATTATGTTGAAACATTTCTAGAAGTAACAAGTCTTTGATTTTATTTTTCACAACACCTATTAAGGAATATCTCGGAGTTCTACTGGTAGTTGATTAAATAACTTGGGGATGGTGCCTCTCGCTTCCTGTTTACCATAATAATTTGAATAACTGCCGATTGTATACACTTCTTTGCTAGATGTTGATGTGAATAATTATTTTACATTAATTTTGTGTGAAAGCTAATACCAAATAATGAGACTGTAATCATAAAATTCGTTTAGAGGTTGAATTTTATATTTAGTTACGTTTGTTTGTTAGCATTTTTGGTATTAAATATAATAATAATGTATTGGATGCTTCCAAACCCTCTAGTATTGTTATTTTATCGGTCCACTACGGTGCCACAAGCATCCTGCCTCGCTCGACATGCAGTGTACTGGAAGATGGCTGCCGTACCGCGTGATAAATTATTTCAATGATAGCGCTGACTCTTTTTTCTCTTACCTATTTAAAATAAAAAACCCGCTGCTCGTTACTACCTCTTTTGTTATAAAATGAAGCTTTTAACTCGTTTCTGCAAAAAAAGTAAGCGTCGATGCCCTTGGTCTCATTTGCGTGGATAAAGCTCGGTATCTCTCGGTCGGTTGAAGGGCTCACAAGTCAACTAATGAGGTGTCACAACGATACTTTTAATTGGAACCGTGGACTCACGCGTGTGTGCTCGTAGTGGGAACACGGCTTACATCCCACGATAACCCATTCACCACATTTATTTTATCTTTTTGTTTAACCGTCGTGACATTAGGGTTTTTTTTATTTCAAAGAGTTTTTAAACATTAAATACAGTCGACTAAGGCCGGGCTCACACTTGTATCATATATTCTTTTTTTTTAGCACCATGTCTTACGACCCGTTCGGGTTATACGCTTATGCACTAATTACGCTAATGGGTTAGGAATTGGGCAGGTTGAATATAGAGGAAGTGAACCCGCATTTACGTGGAAGGAGGGTGGAAAACCATTTAGGGAAAACCCGAATGAGATTCGAACCTCAATCTTCTCGTCCTCGAGAGTCTAGCTCAACACGAAACTAACGCGTTAGCTAGCTACGCCATCGAGGTGGGTGTCATGCTAATATCTCACTTACATTTTCGTTAAAACATAATTTAAATAAGTCAATGTGTTATAGTTATATTGTACAAGAATTACTTCAAACCTGCCTTGGTGGCCGCATAGTTTAAGGAGTCATTATAGTGTAAGACTAGACTACTGATGACAGGAAGATTGGGGTTCGAATCACGGTCGAGTGTACTGATGGGTTTTCTCCCAAAATGGTTTTCCATTCTCCTTCCACGAAAAAATGGGTACATTTTCTCTAAATGTAACCTTCCTCATCCCTAGCTCATTATCGTCATTAGTAAGACGTGGTGTTAAAAGAAAGTTACTTCAATTTGATAATTTATCACTCATTTTATACTGAATTTTATTTTCCTAAATATTAAACAAATGAGTTAAATAAAAAACAAAAACGTTCGGGGAGACATCTAAATTATGTCATGTTTATTTATTGTAAACTACAGTAGCCCCATGGCTTCTTTGGTGCTAACTGACAGTTCACAGCTGACAGCTGACAGTCAACAGTTAGGTATATACCTAAATTTTAACTGTCAGAAGTGACAGCTGCTAAACACATGTTTTTGCAGATCATATGGTTCGGCGTAGGAATACATAATTTGATCTGGTAACTTTTCAAAGCCGTCAGCTGTCAGCTGTGAGCTGTCAGTCAGCACCAAAGAAGCCATGGGGCTACTATATTTTTATAAACTTATGGTTGGTGGAGCAGTGTATATTAGAGTAGAGTGTTGTAGAAAGACGTTTATTGATTTCCGGGACATTTTTTGTCCCCGGTATGATTCACTCAGGAAATGGGTCAGTGAGTTAAATTCCGGGGCAATCTGGGAATAAAACTCATCATTATGTAGTTCCTCCACTCCCCAGTAGCCGTATCTATTTTTGGACCAGATATCTTCCTAAGCACCTTGTTTATGGACACCCTAAGTTTGTTTTCGTCATGTAAGCTAAGAGATCACGTTTCACACCCAGAGAACAACCGGTAAAATTGTTTTATGTACTTATATTTTAATCCGACTATAGAGTTAGTTTGAAAAGCTCATGATTTTTTTATTGCAGTACTTTAACTTATTTTATTTAAAATATTTATTAAAATTGACGTTGTTTACATAAAACTTTGATTTTGTTAAACTTTGTCCAATATTTATTTAATATATATTTAATTGATGTGGTATATATTCTAGATGATTCAATATACTAGGGGTTTTGTGTAACCAACTTTACAGATTTGAGTCAGAATCCATTCAATTATTACATTTATAGCTATAGGCCTACATTATAAATTTTGACACAATAGTTTTAATTTTTCTAGGAATACATTATTTACTTCTTGCTCATTTTTTGTTTTAAATCCATGACTTTTTTTTTTAGGTTTACTTGGACGAGTTTTAATGACTAGTGAAAGGTAAGTAAGATCAATCAAATTACTAAGCTTGTCAGTATTTTTTTTAAACTTTAGTTAATTTAATTTAAAGAGAAGTTACCTAGACTAATAAATACTAAATATGTTTGTTTACTTGCCAACTCTCCAAACGATTCGTGTTCTACAGAGTGAAGATTTCTTAGCACGCCAAGCGTGGCTCAGATTCCAATATGATAGTGTAGTTCAGAGTGCAAATACTCCACGCTCCTTAATTAATAAATTAACTGGTATTAGAACCCGCCTCGATGGCCGCATGGTCTAATGCGCTACTCGCGCAGTAGGCTAGGCTGCCGATGATGGGGAGATTGAGATTGTGATCTTGGTCGGGTGTACTGAGAGTAGTTTGTTCTAACTGGTTTTCCATTCACTCTCCACACAAATGCGTTGCGGGTACACTTTATATAAATGTAACCTTCATTATCCCTAAAACCATTAGCGAGTAGTAATACAGGGTGCTAAAAAAAACACGTACTAAACTTTTTCACCTTGGTTTCGTTTACTTAATGATTGTATTAATAATTATCATATTTTATTAATGCATATACACTATTTATGAATGTGTATGATATATTAAAGTTATTTCTATATTTTATTGGGATCAGTAAGGTAGAATTGAGATCAAATGTATTTGTATTTGCGTGAAAATGAGTGGAAAAAAGTTTAAGCAAAACCAGCCCAAGAACATCCGACCGAGTTTTGAACTCCGACCTTCCTATCACTGGCAAACCAGACTAGAAATGAGCTCGACACCGATACGCGCCCGTGCTCAGATTCAGGCAGAAAAATAAAAATGACAAACTAAAAATAGTACAATCTTCGATACCTTCTTTTGAAATGATGAGAGTACAGAATCAATACTAGTGTCACCGGGGTCTGTACAGTCTGTGACGTAGAGCAATCATTGGGTATGGGTGCGAGTGTCTACTTTCAACTTACGGGGAGAGGGGAGGTATAATCGATTTTAATGTCAGGGGTGGGACTTTCTTGTGCGCGGGCACACACAAATCATCAAGACACGTTTACATCTATTGGCAAAAATATTTTAGAATTTCCATAATAATTATTTTATAATACTTTGTTGAATAATAAGTCCTTATTTCGAATAGTTTGATTTTTAACTAATAATAAATCCTTATTTTGAATAGTTTAAATTCTAATTATATTTTTAAACAAAAACAAGAAAATAATGTACAAATCAAATACAAGTTTTGAAAATAAGTTAAATAAATACAAAACAATCGCACATACTTTCTCATATTGTGTATTATAGGTTGTAAGAAAATTTTCAAAACTAGGTTTTCAGTAAACTACACTAGGTAAGTTTTCCTCATAAAAACAAAACCATCATCTTGTTAATAACAATAAACATTCTTTATATATAAATCATAAACAAAATTTTTCTAATAGGTCTATTTTTAGCACATTTTAATTTTTTTTAAATTGTCAACTACTCTAAAATTTAATTTGTAAACATAAAAATGTATTCTTATTTAGCATGAAAAACTATTCCTAGCTACCAATTTTAAACTCACTCTTAAAGGCCAATTTTGAAGAACTCCAAATTTTCTATTATGTGTCATAAGTAAACTAGATATCCGTAAATTAATTTAGTTTATAAAAATAACCATGCCTTATCATTGATAATATAAAATAGTCCCCCGGTACTAATTTTGATCAAAATAGAGCTATTTAAAAATATATATTTATAAACATCAGTCATAAGTAAACTATTATAATTTTTTTTTTTTAGAGTTTACTTATTTATTAATGTTAAAATTTAACAGTTACCCATTTCGAACCAAATCGCTAGAGTCATTTTTAAAATATTCAAATACAAAAACTAGTAAACTAGCCTTTAAAGAATTTCCTCCCAAAATACAAGTACTCAGTTTTATTTTTCATGTCAAATGCTCCCCAGATGTACATCTTAAACAAAATTGTTTGAGCCATTTTCAAAACATTTCGAGCTTTTGAAAATCACTCATCAATAAACTACCTTTAAACCAATTTCCTTTAACGAATTTTTACCAAAAAAAAAGTATACAGTGCTATTTGGGAGTTCAAACACCTCCGAGATATCCATTTCAACCAACTCGTTATAGCTATGTTCGAAAATTAAAAAAAAAAGTTCATAAGTAGACTATCCCTAAATTAAGGACTAGTGTCAAAATAAAATAAAAAATCTATCAAACCGTTTCATATCTGTGGCCAAGGACAGATATATATATAGATAGATAGATAGATAGATAGATAGATAGATAGATAGATAGATAGATAGATAGATAGATAGATAGATAAGATACATGGTGAAAGAAAGAATGGTATAATCAACTGTTTTGGATTTAGATACACATAAAACGAAAATATTCATCATAATCTAGAAATCAAAAACTTTCACGATTACAATACTGTCTCTTGATAAGAGAATGTAAAAATCAAATTTGGAGTCAAAAATCTTGTTTCCTTGCTATATTATAAACATTAATATATATATACAATAATAATAATAATAATAAAAAACTACAAGATAATCAATTATTGCATTAGAAATAAATTAAAATAGATTAAATTGAAGGCGGGTGAGGGGGCTACAATTTGTATTAAACGGTCCAATGGAATTTCTACAATATTTCTAAAAATATATTCAGGCAATAAATATAATTTAATTTAGGTATTATATAATATAAATATATACCTTATGTAGTGTGTTTAAAGATAACAGTGTATATGAAATAATTATCTAATTTAGGTACTTATTTCATGGAAGAAATTGGTTTCCGGAAATCTAAAGGACAACGCTCTAAGTAGCAATACAATAATTTGTAAGTATAATATATATATTTTTAATAGTATTATAACTACTTTTATTTGCTCTGTAAAGCTTTTACCTTGTTCTCAAACTCAGCCAAAACAATATAATTAAATAGTGTGACTTTTACCAACACGCTACAAATAAACTACGGCCAAAAGATAAATGTAAAATCATATTTTCTAACCATTCTTATTTAACTGTACAGTATTTAAATTTGAAATACATTTACAGAAATAAATGAATAATTTGAGTCGCGGTTTTTTTTTTTTTCATTTTTTTTTTCCTAAACAAAGACTGTTATGGTATTGTCTGAATTTAAATTACTATTTCCTTCTTTCCTCTACGAATTCAGACATATTTCTTTCAATTTCATGTATTAATTTATTTTCTGACTGACTGTGCTCCTTCCTTCCCCATCAGGGAATATTATCTCAATCTGCAGGAAAACCCTGACTCCCTCGTCAATTATTATTTCATCCCTTATTTTCCATCCTTCCCCCATCAGCCGTTATCAGTTTCTGCAATCACCGCGGAGGGCACAGTTCCACATTAATTTAGGGAAGCAACTCACTCCCTTCTCCTGTCATCTCTGGGTCATTGTCATCAGCGCATAGTGCTCTGGTACTTATCTGATTGGAACGTCTGGATTCAAGTTGGTTCCTTATACTACACAAAATAGAAAGAACTTGCTAATGAGAACGTCAAGAATCTCTTTACATTAGGTAACTTTTCTAAATTTAGACTTGAAATTCTTTAAAATATCATATTTAAAACTCATAAGGTTAAGGTTTCGTCTACCATGTTTCATATAATTTTAACATTTTATTTTTTTGTGATAAAAAATAATGTCCTTTCAGAAATTAACAATTTTTAGTTCTAAAGAAAACATATTTAGAGACCTTCCAAAATATTTGCACACTTACAATTTCACACATCTATTGGTTTTAATACTCTGACAGAAAAACTTTACTAAAAACGCCAAAGTGGTTAATAACACCACGAAAATAACGTGGAATGTTTATAGATCGAGGTTCGAATTTAGGTTGGGTGTACTGAGGGTGGTTTTTACAAAATGGTTTTTCACCCTCCATACACTTCCTTTTATTATTATTATTATTATTATTATTATTATTATTATTATTATTATTATTATTATTATTATTTAGCACTGCGTCTTACTACCCGTTCGGGTTATACGCTTAAGTACTAATTACGCTAATGGATTAGGAATTTTGAGGGTTGAATTTTAGAGGAAGTGAACCCGCATTTGCGTGGAGGGAGAGTGGAAAACCATTTAGGAACCACCACCCCCAGTTCATCCGACCGAAATTCGAACCTCGATCTCCCCGTCCTCGGCAGTCGAGCTCAACACGACTAGCGCGTTAGCCAACTACGCCACCGAGGCGGGTCACTTCCTTTTAATATAACCTTTCTCATCCCTAAAGCCACTAGCGTAATTAGTACATAAGCGTACAACCCGAATGGGTAGTAAGATGCTGTGCTAAAATATATCTATATTTTTTCTCTTTGATTATAAACTGTAAGTTTCAGAAACCGTATAAATTTTCCTATATAACATAAATAGGCCTACAATGATTTTTCTAAGCACCGTGTCTTAGTAACCGTTCGGATTGTACGCTTACGTACTAATTATGTTAATTGGCTAGGGTTGAGGAAGGTTTAATTTGAAATTAAGTATACCCGCATTTGCGTGGTGAGAGAAATTGAGAAACAATGTACTAAAAACCACCCTCAGTACACAAGACCGGGATAGAACCACGTTCTCTGCTTCATTGGCAGTCTAATCTATTGCGAGTGTGATGACTTACCTTGCAATCACCAAAGCGGGTAATACAATGTTAACGTTAAGATTAAATAAAGGCTGTGGAGTCGGAGTCGTTAAAAATGTACCGACTCCGGCTTAAAAATAAAAACTTGTATTATTTTATACTTTTTTTATTCACTAAGACCAAGATTTGTAATTTGGATTGACAAGTTTATTTAAATTCAAAATGCCAAAGAAGCTTCCCATGAAGTCATCTGTATTGGAGCATTTTACTGTAGAAAATTTGTCATTACTAATAAATAATAATAAATATACATTAATAGTTTCTGAAGGAGTTGGAGTCGGATATTAGAAAAATGGAGTCGGAGTCGAAAGCTTGGTATACTCACTCCACAACACTGTTTAAAATTAAGCATGGTAGGAGCAACCTTAACTGTAAGATATTCAAACTATATTGTTACCAGGAAAGTATATTTTAAATAAATGGTACGGAACTTCGCACGGACTTTCTCGCTCTATTGATTAAAAATGGAGATATTTACTCAAAACTTGTAATATGTGTGAAACGAAATAATAAACACTAGCAAACCCAAGCAAAAATTGCATTATACTTATGTAAAACTTTTGTGAGTCCTAGTTTTAAATTTTATAATTTTATTTTTAAAGAATTAATGTCCTCATTTTTATGTCTGGACCGATAAAAAAGATCAATATTGGGTCCACAAGGGTCAACACTTTGTATTAAAATTTGACTTCCGGTTAAAATTTTCGACATTTTCTTAAATGTTAAACATCTTCATGTCATCGCATTGCTATTAAATTCCTCATTTATAAATTTTGACCAATACAGAATGTAAATATTGACTATTGAGTGTAAACTGGATATAGATCATTGTTGTACAAACATTTCTCCTTAGAGGCTTAGTGAAAAATAACAAACTTTTTGAGAGACTTACTTTTACTCTATGGCATTGGAGAATTATTGCGTTGAAACTTAAGTAGTATCTCTTTACAACTAAAGTTCACACAATTATACTAATATATTTGCTAATATCTCAGAAACCGTTGTTTTTATAAAAAAAATTACTTCATATAAAAGTTTTTTATTTTTAATAATACTACAATTTTGCAAAGAAAAGTTATTCAGTATCTCAAATAGTTGCGGAGATACGGAAATTTACGCTTCTGTAAAGTACCCTAAAAGTCATTTTCATCGGAAAATAAAAATAGCCATTTTATTTATAATATTAATCAACGCCTAGATATGAATTTTAATCATAATAGCTAGAGCCGATTTTGATAAAATCTATCTTTTCTCTTTTCGCCCTTTATTAAACTACTCTTAATTTTAAGATTAAACAGACACACAGACAGATGGCATTGCGAAGACCACTTTTTAGGGTTTGGGGGGTCATGAGACGTCGACATCCATCAACATTTCAGGTTGGATTTTTAAACGGTCGCAATACTTTACCTTTAGTGTTCGAAAAGTAAATATATATATACACGTATAGCTTGAAAGTTATTGGTTTTATTAAAATATGCTTCGAATAAAATATTTGTATCATAAATAGATTTACATATTTCTAATGATAAGTAATTTCATATCTCAAATACTTTAGGAGATATGATAAAAAAAATTATAATTTACGCATCAGACCGGAGCCCTTGAAGTAATTTTGCCGAAATATTGAGAGTAGCCATTTTATTTGGAATATTTATAAATGTTTTGAAATGAAATTTAATGAAAATCGCTAGAGCCGATTTTGATAAAATCAACTTTTTCTCTTTTTGACCTTCAGTAAGCTACCCTTAATTTTAGGGTTAGATATCCAATTCCAAAAACCCCTCGGGGCAACCCTATGAAAACCCTAGGTACCAAGTTTTAGCCAATTTTGGGGGTCATGAAATGTGGAAATTCATCAAAATCCTGAGTTCAATTTTTTTGACGATCACAATACTTTCTCTACCTGTAAGATAGCGAGAAAGTAGAAAATGGTCCTTTTGATACTCATTGTTTGAAATGTGCGGGTTTGTTAACTGTTACATGTTTTAGTGTTGTAATATTTTACATTCATTTCATAATGGTGAATTTTCAATCTCTAGGCTCAACAAATTAAATAAAGGGACTTTTTTAGAAATGTGCTTATAATATTTTGGTGGTAACTGTATAGCTGATACCTTTTTGTACTATTTAAATGTTCTAAAAACAGATTTGAAAGGATTAATACGATTTTGATACCTCTTACTTTCACATTAACCTGCTCTCATCCAATGTTTCTTCTTACCTGCTCTCATCCACTGTTTCTTCTTACCTCCACAGTAACCTGCTTTCATCCAATATTTTCCCTTACCTCCACAGAAATTTGCT
>CABFWB010003925.1:4876-19441 GCA_902151455.1 Timema bartmani
GGGGGGGGGGGGGAAGGCTTTTTAAAATTCGAAGACATCTATAAATGTTATGGTGCAAGAATAGCAAAGACAGAAGTTTTAATTTAGATGTTTAAAACTCACATAAAACCCGTGGACCAAATTTCAAGCACCTTTTTTATTTGTCAGTGATGGGAAGATTGAAATTCAAATCCCAAAAAGGTGGATTGATTTTTTTTTTCCTAAATGGTTTCCCCATCTCTCCACTCACAAGTGCTGGAATATTTATTCTAAATTTCACATTACTCATCCCAGCCCCATTATTTATTTAAAATGGGTATACCCAAAAGGGGAAGTCAGTAAGACGAAGTGGAAGGGAAAAGATATGCAATATTAATTTACTCTGGATGGATTCCAACGTGTTCGTTTTCGTGGCTTAAGGATGAGGATGCTGACCGCTAAGCGCAGGTAACTCTGATTTGATCCGGGAAACGTCCAACTGACGTGTATGATTAATGTTTAATCATCTAAACAATCCGAGTCCCAATTGTCTTGGGGATCCCCCAGTGTACAATGGATGGAGAGTGGACGACTGACATGGGATTACTTTGCTTTTTTTTTGTTTTTTTGCATCGTGGGCTTGTAGTTCTAGGTAAATAAGCGAATGAAATATAGGGGAAATAGAGGGGAGATGAGTTATAGTGACAGCAAGAGAACACAAAAAGTGGAAAGAACAACATAGGGGACAAAAATATTTATTATACGAATTTGTATTCGCTTGTTTTATCACGTAGAACTTTGTTTTTCATTTTGAAGTTGTTAATCTTTGTCCCATATGTTAAACAGAGGAAATGTTATAGTGTGTTCATTTCTAAAAGTAGCTTAAGTCATGAGGTTATACCACTTATCAATATTTACTAATCAATGGGCACGTAGACTAAAGGTCAGGCTCATCTAGTTTTTTTGTGCTTGTAACGGACAGATCAGAACTTGAATCCTGGGCCGGTATTCTGAAGGTATGTGTTTCTAAATGGTTTCTCACTCTCACGCCATATAAATATATAGTTACTGCCATAACATTATATATAGGTCACCCTGGATATATACAATATTACCCAGACCAGTGAGCATATGGAATAAAGGTTAATTATATTCTAGTGAAACCCCCACTAATAAAAATATATTATTCCAAGCCCTTGCTCTCTATAAACAAAAGCGAGTATGCTTCCTCCTGACTTCTACATACCTCATGCGTATTAAATTAATGTTAGCAACGGTACATGTATGATTTTTCTGGTAGAATGTGCTTCCTTTTCAGAAATATACTTTTATTAAAGACCTTATTAACTTTAAAAAGAAACTGACAAAGGGGGTAAAATATAGATTCGAGCTCTTAAAATCTAACTTTCGTAAGAAAAGCCTTATCTGACCGATATAAAAGTTACTAGATCTACTCTTACTCAATCATAAGCCTATTCTTGTTATCTGCAGCTGATACTTTTTTTTTACCAAGCCTAGCCCGGTTCTGTTTCTACTGGACCATTTGGCATTTCATCTGCCCATCTGTCTAAATTCTTGTTCCGTGAAAACCGCTAAGTTCGTTAACCAATTTTATCTTAATTCGGCAAGGGCAATCTTGAAAACTAGGTCTAACAATGATTGTATATGATTTTTGTAATTGGTTATGCGTTTAAAGATGGCGGCTACTCAATTATATGTATGTAGGTTTGTTCCATGATAACTGTCAAATACCTAAAACCATTTTAAAGAAATTTTGTAAGGATATTCTTTTAACATGGGCCGAAATAAGTGTGTGCATGATTTTAGGATTTTAATCCATTTAATCGTGGCAGCTGCTCAAAAATCTGAGTGGTTGTTTGTTCCGCAATTTCTGATAAGTGTTTGAATCAATTTTGAAAATGCTGTTTCATATTGTAAAAGGCACAACCTCATTTGAAAACCTACATACCGTAAACGGCGTGGCTCACGCATCCTTCCAATTAGCTTTCAAAGCGCTGAGACTATTAGAGGATTATTCACACTTGAGCTGCATCTTAGTAGACGCCAATCTGTTTAAATAATCTTCCTCACTCATAAATTTGCCTTTCATCATATTAATTTGTTTGTCACGTGATAGATCCTATCACACTTTGGCTCACCCACAGGGAAAGCATGTCAGAATATATTTAGCATGGATTCCAAATCAAGTAGTTGGTAAAAAAAATTGGACGTCAATGAAGATATCTTTAGTGCAGCTTTTTGGCTGAACTCACCAAAATAAAAGTACTCACTTGGACAGGACTATGAAGGACCTTAGTCTTTTTATACCCAACCATTTTGATGGATCTATATTTGATACAGACTATATTAGAGAGACGACATACGAACGGTTTCTTATAATCTACACCTTGAATTGAAACGAGACTCTATTGAACACAGAATAATTTAGGCCTACAGCCTACATCAAGGTATTATCGAGTGTTCGAGATCCAGTCGTAAAAGTGTTCTTTTTAATGCGCAGGAGGCACATAAAGACTCTTATAATTAATTTATGGTTAACTAATATCAGGTTTGAAGGACGTATTTCCCTTGTTGCCCTTGTAGTGGCATCATTGGGCATAGCCGCTACTTTGTTAGAATGGCAAGGAACAGCGCATGTGACGTTTAAATTAGATTTGAATATTTCTAACGACCCAACCACAATGTTCAACATATCGAAGCCCAAAATTGCTGAAAAATGCTCTCTGATCGTATGGAACGAAAGTACAATGTCGCAATGGACCTCCATTGAAGCTCTAGATATAACTGAGATATATGCGAGGTGATATATGTGGTCATGAAAAGCGTCATCGTATTGTTCTCAGGAGACTTTCGAAAAACGCAACCAGTCATTCCAAGAGGTACTAGAATTGATGAGGTAAACGCCTGCTTGAAATCATCCTACATACGGTTTTACATTGTGAAACTTTCTTGGTCCACCAACACGTGCATCTAGCTATGCAGGAATTATAGCTTAAACTTAATTCCCGATATAATATTGAAGCTTGGCAATGGAACCCTCCCAGAGTATGTAGGAAAGTTATATTTGGATAAACCCCAGATATGTTTCATGGTCAAGGATATTCAGAAATAAGTCCGTTTTATTCATACCGACGTATTTCTTCTGCAAAATAAGCCTTTTTCTTATGTCCATAGACAAGATAGTAGATCATCGTTAAACTGTTCAATATCCTGTAGAATGTTTTAGTTCACTCAATCTATCCGGCTTACCCATAGTTTTGCTAAGTGGTTTGAAACTACATAAGCTGTGGAAAGGACCCACTTACAGCTAAGCAGTTAAAAAAACTTTATCATAAAAGTGACCGTCTTGACAGGTTGTGCCATTAGAGAAAAGGTACTTAGTGATATCAAGAATACCCATGATTCCATATGACCTGCCCTTCCAGTTTAAACGCCTGGAATCTCCCATCAAAGTTTTCTTTGCGATAAATATAAACAAAGTGCAAGGTCGAACTCTGAAGGCAGTTGGCGTTGATCTCCGAGGCAAATGTTTTTCCCATGAACAATCATGTGTGGCATTCTTCCTTGTTAGTTTTAGCAGCAACCCGTGTCTGGTCACTCGTAGATGGTAAAACGACTAGTGTCGTTTACAAAGATGTTTTGCGTTAAGTTTTTTTCATTTTTTGTCTTCCATTAAAAATATGTTTATCTAATTTTAAATAAGAATAAACTACTCCACATAGCATTTTTTGAATCTACAGATATATCTTGTATCAACTCCAAAGTTTTCACTATGGTAATATCTACCTTAAGCGTTAAATGAATTCTTCGCTGTGAAATAATAGTAACTCTGGGATTAGAAACATTATTTGACTAGGCATAATTTTAAAATCAATATTAATGCCGGTGGTGCTTCAGGCAAAAGTTAGTGAAATATAAGAGAGATGGCAATTTAACTCATAAACGGTACATGTTTATGTGTATATTCTCCTTAAATAAAAAATATTCAGAACCGAATTGGTGGGTGCATGGACTAAATGTAGGCTAATCTTTTATGGTTTGTCTATGACAAGATGGTTGGAGCTCTAATCCCACCTGGGTGAGACCATTGTTACTTTTATTAAATTGTACCGAATTCTCCCTTCTCGTACATGCAGGTACATTTTATTTCAATTCTATCTCCCTAATTCCTATTTCATTAGTGCAATTAGAATAGGTACATTTCAGATAAGTATTAATAAGAGCGGGTACACTTTTTTTTAGACTTCTGGAGCTAATACCAAAACTTGTGTATGTGTGTTCATTTATAAATATTATATTGTCCAGGCTATACGCATTTATTTAAAATTATGAGATAGAAATGATGAGGGTATAATTCTGAAGAAATATACCTAATTCTCAAGGTGAGTGGAAAATATTTTTTTAATCAAAAAACCTTCACTTCACCCATTCGGGTTTCGAACAATGTCTTCTTCACTACCAGAAAAGCAGACTAAGTTTGTTTGATGATTATATGGCTAGCCAATCGATGCCGGTTTCATTGTTAAAGTACACTTCATTTACTCTGAGTTGTAGCAGTGAACGAATTACACTATGGCCCTATATTTAAGCTATACCATAGTTAATATTGCAAGGTAAACTTGCTATCTTAAAGGGTATACGAAGGTTAAATAAATGATACACAGTGTATATCCAAAATGAGCAGTGTACTGTAGAAGACCGGCTTAGTACCTAGGGATATGGTATCGAAAGAAAAGAATCGAAAGTATAATCATTTCTAGTATAGGGAGAAAATAATCGATACCAAAAGCGCGTCAAAAGAAAATTGTCAATACTATTAGCGTTTGAAAAATAAGCAGGCCATTATATACGAATGTCATGTTTATTGTTTTTTATGGACGAAATGATTCGTGTTTTTTCTTTATATGATAAAAATATTTGTACTTAACTCTTAACCATAAATAAAATATATAAATACAAAAAATTATATCCTGTTCCATGTGTATTTTTAAACATACTAATAATAGTAATAATAATGATATAATTGTAATACAGGGCATATTTATGTGTCCAGAGTAATTCTGAACGAGGCAGCAGACCACATTCGTTGGGATTTTCGCAGATGTCATTATATTATTATTATTATTATCACCGCGTCTTACTACCCGTTCGGGCTATACGCACTTACGCTAATGTGTAATGGTAGGGTTATTGTGAGACGAAATGGAGGACCTACAGTTTAACGTGGAATCCGAACCACGGTGGGGGCCTGGCACTCCTCACATTCACAAGTTGTGAATAATACACATCTTGTCAGAGGTGAAGGAAGGGTTTGGCAATCAGATAAATCTGTGCCGGGGCCGAGGATTGAACCCCGGACCCTCAGCACAGAAGTCCGACACCATACCCCTAGACCACCAGGTCACCAGATGTCATTATAAACTGTATCCAAGGGAGACATTAATCAATAATCAACAGATATAGGAAAGAATAAGTACGATCAAACCTTATAATTTGTATTGATAATAATTTTATTGTGTAATGCGGAGAAAGTAATTGCAACACAATAGATTGATTGATATAATAAAGATATTTTTACTTTAATCTTTCTTATACTAATAAAATATCAGAGTGTAGTTTAAAAATAATACATTACGATACATAAATTTTAACAAATTATTGTTGTATTTTTTATGTTCATCAGATACCGGCTTGTAAGTATATACTAACGGCAGTAAAAGTATCGAGTAATGGTATCGATAGGAATATATCGATATTAGTAAAGTATCGATATTTTCCTCACGTCCCTACTAGTACCAAGTCACGTAATAGCCAGCCCCTTGACGCGAAAGAGCGAAGACACGCACGGCCCTAACCCTCAATCTTAAAGGGGATGAACAAAGACATATTTGCTGTCAACATAGGCGAAGATAGACGAGATCTGTGTGGTCCACAGGCAGACAATACATTATGGACCTTTTTCTTTACTACAATTTTTGTTTTTTGTTTATCAGAACTCTAAAACCTGTGAGGCACAGCAAATTGCTAGAAATAAAGGGTACAACCAAATCGCACTTATTTTCTCATATATTCTATTATATTTTTGGAAAAACCAACATGCAGTCTTAATTATGATGTAAAACACTCCCCAGATATCCAACTTGAGAAAAAATTTTATAGAATTTATTTTGAAAAATCTCAAATTTTCAAATATTAATCATTTGTAAACTAATCTTAAAATAATGTCCACCTCAAATATATATATATATATATATATATATATATATATACACTAACTATATAACTAACAAATAGCACTTTGTATATATATATATATATATATATATATATATATATTCAAAGTGCTATTTGTTAGTTTAAACATTCCCCAGAAATCCATTTTAAACTGAATCGTTACAGCCATTATCTTAATATTACGAACTTTCAAAAATAGGGCATTTGTAAACTAACTTCGTTTTGCGGGACGGAATAAAATTAAAAGAAATGCCCTGGGGTATGATCATAGAACATGTAAGTTTGAACTACATCCATAAAACAGTTTAGGTTGTCGCTCCATGAACATACAGACATGGCAGCAAACAGAAAGTCATAATGTTTAGGACCTATTATGTTGGGGCTCATAAAACATCCAGATGCATCATATTTCAAGGGTTGAAAAGTTTCAAGACTAAAATACTTTCTTTATATTAGAAATAAGAATGAATAGAATATTCGTTGCGAGATATTTTTTATAAATGGTTACGGATAAGTTCTACTTAACCTTAATGGTGCACATGTGGGCTAAGGCGTCAGTCTAATCCAATCTGACTGGCTGGTAAGAAGGGGGTCAGGGTTCTAATCCAGGTAGGGTGTAGTTTTATAAATGGCTTTCAACCCTCTCTGTCTCCCTCTCCTAAAATTCTACCTTTCTCATCTTTACCTAATTAGTCTGAATATGCAAATGACTGAGATAGGTAGTAAGACTTAATGCACAAAAATATTTTCAAAAAAAAATAGCTGCCTGAGATAATTTTAGGTTCTTATCATGGCACCTAAAAAAAATGCTTAAGCATTGAACTACATGAATTAATAATGAATAACAGATTTACCTCCAAGCGCTGGCCCAGGTGCTAATATCTCTCAGTTTGTTACTTGAAACATCGATAAACATGGATTGAATAAACTATATAAGACCGCAGAAAGCTGGACAGTAAATTGGCCAATCTTTAAATGCAACATGATGGTAAGTCAAATTTAGTAGTATCAATAAATTTTTCTGTTAGTAAAAAAGTGTTAGTTTACTGAACTAAAAAGCAGCTTTTATATATTCTCGAAGCTATCAAACACATATGATTTATGGACTACAGAAATAGTAAAAAGAAAAAAAGAAAATTATAAGTTTTATAGATAAAACTAAACACTTCTGTCCAACACCTTAGATCACAAAGTAGCGTGTCTGCTGTCTCTTTAGCTAAGGGTCTCAGTGTTCAATTCCCAACATGGCCGAAAAATGTATCACTGGTGAAATGTGGGTTTCCCCTTTCATAGTAATGAATTAAAGGCCAGGGTCTGTGTGTTGTGTATGTTCTAGATTTAAGTTAGTTTTTAAGTCCTGTGCTGATTTAATCAGTTGGTTCAGAAGGTTCACGTTAAATACCTCAAATAAATAATTAAATAATAGCTCCTTTCTGATCCACACTTCATTTTAGTAAACTTTTCACAATAAATTAATATTTTAGTGTACTACGTTTTAATTCCCGCTCAGGCTATTCAAATATTTACAACATGGAAATAGATTCTATCTTTTGGGATCATTAGAAGTGTGAGGTAGGTACTGATTTGCGTTCGGTGACGTCTCACCTATCTAAATCTATTACTTGAACCATAAAGTCATAGAGTGGTTTACAAAAATAATATGACAAACATATCTGTATTTATATTGTCCACTGTTTGCTCGCTATGTTATGCAAGTTTAGAGGCTAGCCTGTTTTATGTAACATTTTACTGTAGAATCGACTGAATTATAATTTTATGTATCATTCTGAACATACTTTTGTCCATCCTACCAAAACTATTTTATTTATTAGACTTCACTCTTTTGGACTCAACTAAAGTGGCAGTATTTGTTCCATCCTTCGGACGCTACTCGCTCAAGAAGGAGTGAGACTTGGGTTGCATCTCAATACAGCCCATTTACAAGAATGGGAAAGGATATATAATTTTTAAGAAATACCCTTATTTCCGTGGAGGGAGAGTGGAAAACAATTTAGGAAAAACTGAATGTAGTACACTCAACCGGGATTCAAATCCCAATATACCCAACATTGACAATCCAGAATATTACAAGTGTGACATATCTAATATCATGTGACCACTGTTACATACCCTGATTATGGTAGGAGGTCAATTCTGAAATGCCTTATTTAGTACCAGAATCCTATTGTATACCGTAGTATTATTTTGTTAGGAAGAAAGGGCTTCCAAAATGGCGGTAGGAACTCGGTTCTAGAAGTACTTTTCTCCTAACAAAATATTAATACACAATCACACGTTAGATTCCAAACCTTTTTTCTAAGGTCATTCCCTTTTTCATTTATCGATACATGTCATGTAATTCGATCGTCATATATGTGCATATCTGACGTAAATAGAACATTTGTAATTAAAATAAATACTGTACACATACAATTTAGTTAAAGTAAGCACACAAATAAAAATATATTCAGTCTGTTTTGTGAACGAGGATACGTAAACGATCGTATCAGCGACAAAGGTTCCTGATACTCGGGGTATGATCACAATTTAAAACCGTCGTATGAGCAAAGCGTCGGAAAGCGAATCGTAGCAAAGTAGGGTATGCATGTGTTCATATTGGTTTATTTCTAAAAAACAACATTAATTCGATGACAATATTTTTAACCATGGCAAGAGGGGCTTGCTATTGAAATATAGATAAGCTAAATGTGTTTCATACGAAATAGTTTGCTATTGAAAGAAAAACTCCTTAGAGTAGGCAGTGTGATGTGATCTAAGTGTTAAGCTATTTAGTCTGGTTGGCCGATGATTTTGAGGGCTGGGTTCGATTTACGGCCAGGTGTACTAAAAGTGAATTTTACTCATTACTATTATTATTATTATTATTATTAGCACCACGTCTTACTACCCGTTTGGGTTTTACGCACTTACGATAATGTGTAATGATAGGGTGATTGTGAGATGAAATGGAGGACCTATAGTTTAACGTGGGATCCGAACCACGGTGGAGGCCTGGCATTTCACACATTCACAAGTTGTGATTAATATAAGTCTTGTCAGAGGTGAATTTTACTAATAGATTCCTCACTCTTACTCCATGCATATTCAAGTAAACTTCTTCTTGATCAGGTATGTCAAACTTGAGGCTTATAACGAAATCACATTTGTCGTCAATTATGAAAATGGCTTCAGCCCAACATTAATACCATTGGTTCAAATAAAACGTGTCAAATTAAAAAAAAAATTTATGAGTAGTAGTATTTTATGTAACCAAAAATGAAAATTTTTTCATAAAAATAAGGTATTAAAATGAGTTTTCATTACTTATGATTGTGACATTTTAATATATTTTTTAATACGGCCGTCTCAGTATTTTTGCTTTTAATGTGGCTCTTATGATCAAACGAGTTTTACACGCCTGCTTTAGATCTTAGCTTGCTCATCCCTAACTTACCAGTGGAATTAATATAAAGGATGTAGGGTAACATGTTGGACCACTTCAGCAGTTGATAGGAGACACAAAAAAACTTATGATAAATGTTAATATGTCCCATTTGACCTTATTTTGAAGTTACAGCTAAGTGATTTTACTAAACTGTTTGTACACCATACTCGAAGTCGCTCAACCTGTTGAGCAGGTATGTTCAATGGGTTATTCCTCGTTATTCCTTTCACCTGGTATTTTTTAAAAAATAGAACGGCATTCTACGACATAACAACTGCAGTCTTGCGTTCAGGACGAAGGTACTAACGTTAAGCATGTCAAGCCTGACTATAAAACTAGCCCTATCCTATAGCAAAAGCCAGGGGTCTCCAAACCTTTTACTATGCGGGCCACATAATATATTTTACACATTTTTGCGGGCCAAATTAACGTCCATCTGTTCTAAAAGTAGCATTATTTTTGCCCTGAATGCCTTGACATGTGCAAATAGATCCTAAATAAAATTGGTTTCAACATGCAAATTTAGATTCAAGTCATAATATGGCCAGTCACGCCTGTAAAAAAATGCCACTTTCCAAAACCATTCAGTGTTTGATAAAAGTAATTGACGTTGATTCTTCTCTGTGAGATATGAATCAATGTATATGTAATAAATTATATTCATAGTTATTATTAGTCAATATATATTTTTTTTATTAGGTAACATCTTTTTGGGACTTTACTTTTATAACTTTCTGCCGGGAGACTTGGAACTACCTAAATATCGTCACAGTCAAGCCGTTCTGTTTTAGGTATAAGGAATGGCGCCTGCGACTGAAAATGAGGGTTTGTAATTCCGACAGAAATCTGGCTTGGTGTCATGGGGGGAAGCACGCGTGCGGACAGAAACTGGACTTGTCAAATAAAGTGCGTGGTTAAGAAATAACGAAGAGAAGCAATTAATTTGTTTTTTGATACAATCTTGGAACGGGCCGGATATAATCTTGTGGCGGGCCGTAGTTTTGAGACCCCTGGCATAAGTTATGCCGTAGTGTGAAATCAAATATTTTTTTATATCCATTACTGTTTCCAGCTTATAGCATCCGTCAATTTTTTATTCAAGCCATATATTTTCCACTTCCGGCTTGCTAGGCTTATCCTAGCTTCATATGCATTATTATATATCTTAAGACTAGGAGAGGCACAACATCCAGTCCCCGGCCGTTAGTTTATGATTTTAAAGGGTAAACCCATATTTTCATCAATGATAAGTTTTCGACCATGCTGGGAATCAAACTCAGTGGGCAGACACGCTACTGACGGAGCTAAGATGCCGGACTGAAATAAAATATAATAAGTTCATTTATGTGAAAAAAAATACAACCTGGACAGTGGATTCGAACTAAGGACCCTTGGCACTTAGCCATCATGGTCGAGTTCAGGCCTTATTTTCGAATGCTGTTGTATTGATTGTGGACTACTGGCTTTTAACTTTGAATTTGATTAAAGTATCATGACTGATCCTGCGGGCAATCATCACGTATCGGTTTGTGATGCATATGAATTCTAACCAGTGGATTAAGCTTACTACCTTTCAGAGTAGACAGAGGGTAAATTATTCCAAACAGAGATAACTTTGTTTGCCAAGCCGGTAAGTTATACGGAGAATGGCTCCGGATAGAATAACATGGAGACTGTTAGTAAAACATGGTACAAATGGGTTTTATTGGAGTATTTAAAATGTACTTTCTGAACTGTTATATTGGAGCACTGACTTAGTCCAGGACAGTATGGTTAGTACTACACGCCCAGCTCCATCGTTTGGTAGCAGGGTGTGCCAATAAAATCTAATGTATTTATCATCACCAAGAATCGAGCTAGGGAACCTTATAAATGTGTTTGACTACTCTACCACTTAGCTACAGGGCAGTAAAGTATGTTTCATCTGAAATGTTAACAATTTAAAATACAGATTTACAAAATGCTTATATAAATTATTAACTTAGGCTTGCAAATTTGACATCGATTATTATTAGTGTATATCAATAATGATAATAATGCTCGCTTGGCACCATAATCATTCCCTGTTAGTACTATTAATTGAAGGCACATTGATACTGATTTGGGGATCCCAGATTCAATTATTGGTAGGAATAACTCTTAATAAATCTAATAATTTGTCAAAATTGTAAGTTTTACTTCACTGAATATCATTATCCGTTCAGGTTGTATAAATATATCATTTACGCTAGTAGAGTAAGGATGAGGAAGGTAGATTTTAAAATAAATCCACCCACATTTGTGTGAAACCATTTTGGGGGGTCAAGGGGGACTTCAAAGCACCCGACCAGAATTTGAACCCAGGTCTCTCTGTCATCAGCATCCCCGTGTATTGCGAGACTTTGACCATTTGACCATCGAAATCAGTAAGTGGTATTTCGGTGGGATTAGGGTCGGGTAGTTAAGTTTGTCTTGGATTAAATAAATGATTATAGGTCAATAGTTTTTAAAAATGAAGACAAACACATGAAAAAAAACTCATGTAAGTTATCACAAATACATGGAATGTTTTGTGAAAACTAGGAGCACCATGAACTTCGTGATCTAATTGAGATATTTGTATAGTCACTTAGAAAGTAAGTAAATATTAGATACTTCAAATAAACCAGAACAAAAAAAAATGAAAAACAGTAATGTTTTAAAAGGATTGTAAATTTTAAAATAATATATATTAAAATAACTAGCTCAGCCTTTCGGTTTCATTCTTTTATATAGTTTAATATAATTTACTAATTAATGTTACAAATTAAACACCCTCGTACTTAAAGTAGAAAATTTAGGAAAGTGTTGGCTAAAGAATAATGAGTGTAACAGAAAATCTTTGCAAACATCTCTTATCGTAACCCTAAGACAAAATGTTGTCTAGTCATGATACTTTTTTTGCCACACTTCAATATTTTATTACATTAGCATATTTTTTTTTCAAGTAGAGCTGGTAGAGGAAGTGAGAGGGTTGGAGAGTTAGGTTTAAGAGGGGGGAGGGGAAGAAAATCCTCTCATCACGACCAACGTCTCATTTCATAAAATGAACAAGTGAAGAGCCAGAGCCAGTGAGCAAACGAACGACCTATCTTGCCGTTCGTCCGTTCTTGCTCTGTATTACCCGCCTCACTTACCAGCAAATTTAATACGCCGCTCCCTCGTGAGCAGGACTGCGCTACTCATTAAGCCCAGTGCAATAAACCTGTGTGGGAGAGGGGATGAAGAGGTGGCACTAGGGGTGAGGGGAGGGGGACGGATAACCAAAACCAGAGAACAGGGGCATTTCATAAAGTATTTCATTTCATCAACACTTCATAAAATTAAAATACGAGGTAAAAAAAAATATATATATATATATTCACAGCTTTTTTTTTTCTCTCATATTCTGTAAAACTGGCACTTAAAAAGAAAAAGAAAAAGTTTTAATTGGGAGAGACAGATGGATGATTTTTTTTTTCTTTTACATATATTTAAGAAAAGAACATCAAGAGGCACAAATTTAAAGTTTAGTTTTTAAGTTATTCTTTTTGACTTAAATTTATTATTTTCTACCTAATTGTTTTTTTCAAGAGATGTATTACTAAAATATTAAAATTCTAATAATGTCTTTAATAATTTAAAACATTACTATGATTCAATCTTATAAATATTAAGCAAAAATATATACGACGTTTCATTAATAATTTAATTAAAAGTTATTTTTGGCAAGAAAATTAGATTAATTTTCTGAAATCATTTTTTTAAATAAGAACCACCCACAACAGGAAACATGTTGAGACATTATTGATATAACAAACTCTTTCAAAACCAATATTCTCAAATCCGACTTATTAGAGGAAAATTTAATTTTGGGAAAATAACTTCTCTCGTCTAATAATCTTCCAGAACCCCCACAATGTTAAATGTATTTTTTTATACAAAATATTGTACTTGATAGTTGATATTTAGGACACTAACTCTATTAAGTCATTCATTTACTCTTTGTTTACCTAAGAAAGAAAGGTACAATTAAGTGGGAACGAGTTTCAGTGTACGAGTTAAAAAGGTTTATATCTAGGAGGTCAAGAACGTCAGAAGATACATGAGTGTTTATTAAGTTGGGCAAGTTGAGCACATATAAATCTTTGCATAACCTTTGGATTGTGTGTTCCTAAGCAAGCTTAAATATAGCAACGACTTTGTAGCATTTAAATACTAAAAAAATATCACTATAATTAGAAATAAATTACTTTAAAGTTTGTATTTTCAACAGAACCTTTTAATATATAAATTTTATCGCAAGGTTACAAGGAAATTATTTATTTAAATTTTGTGAATTCTTATATATAAATCTGCTAAATTATGCAGATTTTTTAATCTTTTTACTTTCTCTCTATCTTACAGGTAGAGAAAGTATGGTGATCGTCAAAAAAATCGAACTCGAGATTTTGATGAATTTTGACGTTTTATGACTCCCTGAATCCAAAAAAGTGGTTTTTGAATTTCCGTCTGTCTGTCTGTCTGTCTGTCTGTACCTCCAACTAGAGCCTAAACTATTTTACCGATTGAGCTGAAATTTAATATCTAGGGTTTTCATAGGGTTGCCCCGAGGCATTTTTGGAATTGGATATCTACCCCTAAAATTAAGGGTAGTTTACTGAAAGGAAAAAAGAGAAAAAATCGATTTTCTCAAAATCGCCTCTAACGGTTTTGATTAAATTTCATTTATGAACATTAATAAATATTCCAAACAAAATGGCTACTCTCAATATTTCGGCAAAATGGCTTTAAGGGCTCCGTTCTGATGCGTAAATTAACATTTTTTATAATAGCTCCGAAACTATTTGAGATATGAAATTACTTAGCATTACAAATATGTATATATATTTATAATACATATATTTTAT